>JAUEKW010136349.1:0-20207 GCA_032274785.1 Ajuga reptans
TTTTAATAAAAGTATCAATCCAAAGTTATAATTTCATTCATAAATTTATTAAAACAAGTAATATTTTTTGCCAAATAATAATATCTTTATTGGTTTTTTTTTCAATAATTGGGAAATGAGAGACTTCTTGGCAATTAAAGAACAAAAAATTTTCTTGTAAAAAATGATTCCTACTTCAAAAATCAATTACTCGATTTGTTAGTAAAGTACAAATATATTATATTTTTCAGAAATTAGTTGAATATGACCAGATGAGTCAATTGAAAACAAATTAGGTCATGTAAGTATAAAGAGAAAGCAAAACAATCTAGGTCAGTGAACGAATTGCACGAGAAGGATTTGAAGCAAAGAGAAAAAAGGACATCGAAAAATAAATGAAAGCTTATCAAGTAATCGTCTGTGTCGGTCACATAGACCCTACCTAGCACATGTATTGAGAATAGGCTAATTCTAATTTCTAACCCCTCCATTGAGAATATCAACTATTAATTATTTTTTTAACATTAACTCGTCTAGTTAAATATCTACTGAAATATAGTACCTAAAAATGTTAATAAGCGATGACCCTGCTCGAACCAGCCCTCCCTAAAAGGCTCTGGTCTTTAATGATTTCAAAGTCGAGGTCTAGCCCTATAGGCCTAGGACCGAGCCTTAGCCAACCTAATTTTTTTTTTATCTCTCTCTCTTCTTTCCTTTTTCTTTCGCATTTTTTTTTTTTGGATAATGTTAAAGTTTTATAAGTTTAATCCTCATCAAAAGGTGCATAATCTATACATTCCAAATTACAAGCATTTCAAATTGTATACAATAATTATATAACAATGAAAACAATCTTTTCGATTATCATATTCGTCTCTTCTATAGAGGATATATCCACATAAGTTTAAATATTTTCTTCTTCATCTACAATATACAAATAAAATAAAATACTGATATATGAATATCAAAATATAAGTATTGATAAAAATAATAACATATATATTAAAAATTAAGAAATACATTCATACCCTAATTTTTTGTTTATCTCTTATTATACTTATATCTCAATGGGATCCAATTTGTAAATACAAATCTAAAATATAAAAAGGCACATGTAAAATTTTAAAGGCAAAATGCATTATCAAGCCCCTGAAGAATTATAGTTTGTTCTATTAAGCCCCTAAACTTTTATTTGATCATATTGAGCCCTTCAACCTCGATTTTTATATGTTTTATGTATATTTTTATTGAGCAAATGGTCATCCTTTTGAAAATATTAAAAAATAGGAAATACTATCAAAAGATACTAAACAAAAAAAGAAAATGAAAGAAATTAACTCATTTATTTGCGGTGCAATGGTGGTAATTATTGACATTCTTATCTTCATTTGTTCTAATGATTTGCAATTGGATGTGAGAATAATTCCACATTCTCATGGACTATTATATATATATATATATATTCGATGTGTACGAAATTAAGATTCAATGGCTTAACGTGATCAAATAAAGGTATAAGGGCTTAATAGAACAAAATATAATACCTCAGGGTGGATAATGCATTTTGCCAATTTTAAATTACATGGTATAAGTATATATATTTTTATAAAATATAAGAAATAAAAAGACTTCAAGAGTGGCCCGCCCAAACTCTAGTAAGCCCATGGGCCACTCGAATAGATCCCGAAAGCCCAGGTACTATATGGGTTGGATTAGAGAAGGCCCACTGGGCCCTAAATTGTGAATTAAGCATTTATTCAACCTTTTGAAAATGCTACCAGCCTATCAAATTGTGATACATATGTAGTAACGGATCCATAAATTTTATTGAGGGGGTCATCTACATGGGGAATCTAGGAGTTCGACTGACGGATCAAAGTGTGATACGGGTATTTAAATTTCTAAAGTAGTATAGTTTGATTTAATTTTTTAACTCCAATATCTTATTTATTTCAAAAATATGTGATATATACACATAACACATAAGTGAAAAATAGGTGGTTTAATGAGATGATATACCCGGTGCAGCCATACAAACACACGTGGATATGTGTTGTTTTGTGGTTCAAAACATTAGGTGGACAATACACCGAGCGTAGCATCTCAAAGATCGAAAAAGAAAACGTCTTAGTCCAATACTTATAGATCCTATTAGAAAAGTTCAAAGATGAGGTACACCTACATCCTAATTTCAAGAAAAGCAAATTACAATCGAGCCAGATTTTAATAGAATATCTTAGATGTAAATTTCACTTGAAAATGAAATTCGATTGGTTTATTAATTTATATTATCTTTGAGACCATATAATTATATAAAAGTTTTTCCGAGATAATAACTACTCCCTCCGTCCCATAAAAAGAGTCCTGTATCAAAATTATCTCTTGTCCCATAAAAAGAGTCTTGTTTGAAAAGTCAAAGTTAGTTACTCATAAACGTTACTTTGATGCCCTTATAAAATTATGTTAATACTTTGATACCAACAAGAAATTGATGAGTTTAACAAATTTTTAAGGGTAAAGATTACAAGCACCCACTTGTAAAGGGTTGTACATTGACTAAGTTGACCAAAGATAAAAAGTTGTACATTCATCAAACATGACTCTTTTTATGGGACGGAGGGAGTACTATTTTGTTGGAAATATTAATTTAACCTATAAAATATATTATATTTAAGTGTTTACTAATTTATCAAGTATTAATTAATTTAGAAAGGTTATAGAAACTTCCACATATATAGGTGTTATATGATCTAGAAAGAGGCACATAAGTTTCTCCTCTCTAACCCCTTATTGACTTTAAACATAGCTACACATCATAACTTATCTATCCATTTGGCATTGTTATATTCTTAAGTCTTTTATTCTTAAGTCTTTCCCTAGGAAAAATGACATCTTTATAGTACTATACTTATTTATTTATTTACCACGAATATAGGTAGAAGCTTCCAAATTAAATGATTTTTATAAAATCAAGAATCCCTTAAAAAAAGATAAAAACTCGTGTGAGACCGTCACACGGTGTGACGGGAAAAAAGTATCATCTTTTTGTAGTAAAAGTATCACTGTTATTAAATAAAAGTATCATTTTTTTGGATAAAAAAAATATCACTTTTTGTACCGAAAGTATCACATTTATTTGTAAAAAGTATCAGTATTTTTATAGTATCATTATTTTGGGCAAAAGTAACACTTTTTCCTGTAAAAGTGTATTTCGTCACACGATGTCGCACCGTGTGACCGCCACACGCAAGACTCACTCATAAAAAAAATCTAGAATGAGCTATTGAATCTTCTCCTTATGCTTCTTCTTGACTTTGGTCTTCAAACATGGGTAAAAAATTTCTTCGTGGTTTGGAATATAACCAAAGAATAATGGGTTGTGCTATGTTTTGACTCCTTCCACCAAGAATGGAGAGATTTGAAAATTAGGGTTATTTTGAATGAATTGATTTAAAATACTTTGTACTTGAAAATTCGTTCATTTCATATTCTTTGTTTAAATGTTTGAATTTTGATGAGAAGGATTATACGTAGTGTGTGTATATGTGAAGTGTGTGTAATATGTGTGGTTATTAGATCTGGCAATTCGGCCCGTCCGGCCCAGCATAGCCCATCGGGCTAAGGCGGGCCGATGGGCCCAACAACCCATTGGGCCAATATTTTCAGAGCCCAGCCCAACCCGCATTGGGCTACTACGCCCGCGGGCCATCCCGGTCTTTTTATTTTATTTTATTTTTATTTTCCCTAACTACTAATAAATTGATATATTAGACTGAATTACACTAAGTTTTTTGTTGTCTCTTCATCTTTATCATTTCCTGCTCCTCCGTCTTCTCTATCTATTCCTTCTATATTGTTTGAGCTTTATCATCATTAACAGGCACCTCAACTGGTTGGTTTTCCTCAAACTTCTCGACTTTCTCTCCCATTTTCTTTTTTTCCATTATCATATTTTCACTTGCCAGTTTTACATCTTCTACTTTCTTTAATTTGAAAGATTTATCATCTTTTTGAAGGATCGAGAAAGGAAAAAAAAAATTAAAAAAAATTGGGGTGCAGGCCGGCCCGCGGCCCATGGGCTATATCGAGCCTGAACCAGTGGGCTACATCGGGCCGATGGTGGGCCCAACCACCCCTTGAGCCAATAATTACAGAGCCCAGCCCAGCTCGTGGGCTGTTCAGGCCAGCCCGTGGGTTGGGCCGATTTTGCCGGCTCTAGTGGTTATATATACATGAGAGAGTGAGGATGAATTTCGATGACTAGGTTGTGAAATGATTTCAGATCCATCAAAATGAATTAGAGATGTCAAAGGTGTTTAAAATCCATTGATTTGTAGTAGATCATATCTATGAACTTCAAATTCATATTAAAGAAACAAAATGCATAAAAAAGAGAGGCTTTTCAGCAGCCCTTTTAGGTAATGTCCTCACATAATCCTACATGATACAATTCACTATAAGTAGCAAGTGCAGAAAAACCATATATCTCTACAATGCTATACCCACCCTCAATCTCATGGTTCAAAAATCTCCCTACCTGAAAGTATACTAACTTTTCAAGTTCCGGCAACCAAACGCGCGTAAAAATCTTAACGCGATTTCTTCAACATCTTAGGGTTCTTGCACATGCGAATGCTTGATGGAGTCACTTCAACGAGCTCGTCTTCTTGAATGTACTCGATGCAGTCATCCAGACTGTACTCGAGGGGCGAATCCAGAACCACTGCGTGATTAACAGATGAATTCAGTCCATGGATATCACATATGCTTCATTCATACTTCTGTTATGTTTGTATGTGTAGCCTTTTGCAGCATTAAGAGCAAGAAGAGAAGTTAAATTCAGCAAACATGGTTTCTAATCCTTTTGGTAATCAGAGAAATAGAAAATTGGCAACATTTGGAAAATCTTGTAGTATATGTAAGGAATTAGACGTGGCGAAATTGGCCTGGCCCGACATTTTAAAAGGGTTGGGCCATGGAAATCTTGGTCGAAAGTATCATTGGGCCAATAGGCCCAACCTAATAGGCCAATGGCTCAACGGGCCTAGCGGTCCGCAGGTCTGCCCGCTAAATCTTAGTGTAATTTAAAGAGATGGGCTGGGCGCTCTAATTTCCAGCCCGGCAGGATTTAAGCCCGGCCTGACATATGGCATTGGCCAAACAGGCTCGCGACAACCCCCCCCCCCCCCCAATCGTTCTGTCTCCAGTCTCCACAGTGTTGTCTGATTTTGCCTCATTTACGTTAAATTGGAAAATGGATAAAGCAAAACAAACAGATTAAAGCAATGCAAGGAACTAGATAATTCAATCACCTGTTTGTTCTTTATTTGAACGAATATTTGTTGCAGCTTTTTTCTTGCACACGTTCAAGGACAAGTCACCCGGGCGCTGATGAATGCCAATTATTTGACCCTTATACACATCAATCCCGGCTCCAACAAACATCTGGCCTCGTTCTTGTGAACTTGCGAGAGCATAAGACGTCGTGGTTCCATCCTCGAAAGCAACCTTATAAAAAAAAAACGACGACAGTAAAGAAATAAATAAACGGACAATGTTATGTCAAAGGAGTTAATGATCTTATCAAGGTTAAAATTACCAGTGAACCCTGATCACGGGTGTTTATGTCACCAGCCCAAGGCCCGTATTCATCAAATATGGTATTGAGAATTGCTGTGCCTCGAGATACAGTGAGAATTGAGTTCCGTAGTCCAAGAAGTCCCCTCGTCGGGATCTTGTACTTCATGAGGGTTGTGTTTTCCGACCTAATAAGAGTATAGTTTTCGATTATCAGTGGCATTCCTGACTTTTAAAACTCCAGTGATGAGAGCCAAAAGTTGCGGTAGCTCAGGAAATTATAGGACAATTTTGGAGAAAAATATACCACAAAAGAACAGAAGAGAGAGAGAGACTCAGACAAACATGCACTTGTGTTCGAAAAGTTGAGGTAGACACAGTCCAGAAGATAGAGGTGGCAAAATCGGCCCGGACCAGCCTGTGCGACATTTTACATGGGCTGGTCCATATGAATCTTAACCCGAAATACAATCAGGTCCAACAAGCCCAACAGGCTCCGGGCTGGCCCAACAATCTTAATATATTTTCGGGGGATGGGCGCCACTAGAAGTAAGATATATTTCCTCGAAAGCAAAAAAAAGAGGAGGAGAAATAAAGATTGATACCCCGTTCCTTGCATATCGACCATCTGTCCACGCCTTCTACCAAGAAGCTCCACTACAGACCCCATGTATACTTCTGGTACTTCCACAATTGCAATCTGCAAAAACACCATCGCAAATCGTTCCTCAAATTTATAGATAACATAAATATAGAAATTCTCAAGAATGAATTTAAAAGCTAATCACTTGCCTCATAAGGTTCTAGCAACTTGTCATTCACTCTTTTGTTGATAACTTTGGGTGGCCCCACCATGAACTCGTATCCTTCTCTCCGCCTGCAAAAGTTACATACATCAGAAATGTCTGAAAGACGTAAAACCAATTGGTTGTAAAGTTGGAGTCGCTTCTTACATGTTCTCTATTAATATAGTAATATGCAGGGTCCCTCGCCCACTGACAATAAACGTATCTGAAGTTTCACCATCTTCAACTTTCATTGCCAAATTTCGCTCAAGCTCACGGTAGAGTCGATCTCGGAGATTTCTACTAGTCACATACTTCCCCTACAAAGCATACAGAAGATCAGAGAAATAGAGAGAGAGAGAGACTAAGCGAGCATCGGCATTTTCAAGCAACCTTCTCTAAAATCTAAGGTCATTTTGGTAGGCGTTCGCCCCCGATTCAATCAGGGGATCGAATTGATTGTAGAAACATGAGTTTAAACAAGGAAAAATATTATCTATAGGAGTGGATAGATTGACCTTGAAACAACAACGATTAATTTTCTTTATCCATGGGCAATGAGTTCCGATGTATTAGGCGTATTTGTATATATAGAAGCTTTGATTGCGTGCTTATCTTAATTGTTGGTCTAGTTTATGCATGGCGAAAGGGAGCATTTGAATGGTCTTAGCTCCGGAATATTCAGACAATAGAAAGAGGAGGGAAAAAAGATTGAAAAAGTTATGAATTCCAATACCATGTTTCCTTTACATAATCGAACAGCCGAAATTCAGTTATTTCAACTACATTATATGATAATTCAAATTGGTATTCATAAGGCATATACATATTCATCTAGTTTCTGAATAAAATACCTCACGTCCCACAAAAGGTGAAGTGTTGATCGAGAAAGCCATTCTCACGGTAGGTTCTTCCACCTTTATGGAGGGTAATGGTTTCCCGGTAATTTTGTCTGCAATCGTCTCTCCAATCTGGATAGTGTCCGTATCAGTAGGAAGCAAAGATCGAATGTTTTGTTTTAGGAACAATCACGTAACACTATCACCATACCTGAATATCATTAATACCACAAACGGCACAAATGTCACCAGCCTCCACTGTATCTGCTGGAACTCGAAAGAATTTTTCATACACGAACAGTTCGCTTACTCGACCAAATCTGCATTCTTCTTCTGAGGTGCAAATCTGAATATAAAGAAGTTATAACTGATTCAGAATTGCTTGCCTTTTTTCACTATAACAAGGATTCTAGTTATAATGAATGTATTAAAGTGCCTCCAAGGCCTCAGAGTAGATAGATTTATCAATGAAATTCGATCAGAAACTATAAACTTGTGCAGTAACAAGTCTTTATTAAACTTACCCGCACATCCATTCCTTTGCGCAATGTTCCAGCATGCAAACGTCCAATAGCGATACGTCCTTTGTGTTCATCATATTCAATATTTGTAGCCTGCAAAAGATAAAGTAAGTTATGTAAAGATACAAGCTGCGTTGAAGCTAAACCATGGCCATTTGACATTTGTCAAAAGAAATACATCAATAATGCTCAATCATAGAACGTAAACAAAAGTATAGAAGACTCATAAGAAGAGAAAGGTTAAAGTTTGAACATAATGAACCACTACTAACAAGCATTTGAAGAGAACCGTCTTTGGCGATTTGGGGTCCTGGTATGCATCGGACAACGGCCTCAAAAAGTGGTCCAAGATCATCAGCCAGATTATCGGGAGAAAGTCCTGCCATTCCTTTGAGGCCACTCGCATATATAACTTGGAAATCACACTGCCAATGAAAACAAAAACCAAAATAGTTACTAGGCATTACAGTTAGTAGTAGCATGCAGAATTAACATTGATTGTCGTGATAGACTTTTATCGTTTATGCATGTCCAGCCGATCATATAATTTCGACCAATCCACGCATAAGACAATGGACAAGATCAAGTTTATGATTCGCACGTAGGTTTAAGAGATAAGGACTAATAAAACTTGGAACAGATGTACCTGTTCATCGGATGCATTTAGTTCAATAAACAATTCAAAAGTCGAATTAATGACATAATCTGGACGAGCAGATGGCCTGTCAATTTTATTGATGACAACAACAACTGCATGGCCAAATTCAAGAGCCTTCTTCAAAACAAATCTCGTCTGTGGCATCGGCCCCTCAACAGAATCTACCTACAAGTCGTACCCACATCCATCTGTCAGCAATGCGATCTTATCAATCGATAAAACTTCCCAGCCTCGACAAAGGCAAGAGCAGAACCATGGAACGATGGTGAAAGAAAAGAATATCAAACTAATGAAGCAAAACTTGTGAGGTGAATTGTCAAAAACAATTCACCAAACAAATGGTTATACTTGCAATCCGGCTAAAGAAAATGATGAACCATATGCCAGAAACAAAGTGATAAGAGTATACAAATGTCAAGAAAAGAAAATAAGAATGTGAAAAGGTACCACTAAGAGTACTCCTTCGACCATATTGAGAATGCGTTCTACTTCGCCTCCAAAATCAGAATGACCTGGCGTATCAATGATGTTAATCTTTGCATCATTATATGTAATAGAGGTGTTTTTGCTTAGAATTGTTATTCCTCTTTCACGCTCCAGATCGTTTGAATCCATAATCCTCTCCTGCATAAACTGGTTATCACGAAATACCTGCACCACATAGCATAACAGACAGGACGTTCATCAATTTACCTTCACTACTAAGATGGTGTTTGGCTAAGCTAATAAGCACCTCAAAACATTTTATAAGATGTTTGAGAGCTTATAAGCTCTTATAACGTTTTTGATAAAATAAGATGTTAAACAGCTTATAAGATGTTAAATAAGCTCTTAGAGCTTATAAGCTCCAAAAAAATAAATACCTCGAGTCCAATTTATTTTCTTAATATCTTATAAGTCAACAAGTCATACTCAAATTACACACACATCCACACTACACACACTTCCTTCACATGCACTACACACAATTCACAAACTTGACACACACTAAATACACTACACAAACACCATGCACACTACACACACTTCATATAGTAATCAAAATGTGTGTTTGATGGTGGATTTCATTCATCTCACAAATCGATAGCTAAATATCTTCATTCAATTTGCAAGTTTAAAAGTTTCGTTATCCAAACACTAAAATTACATCTTAAAAGCTTTTGAAACAACTTATAAGATGTTTGAAATAACCTTAGCCAAACACCCTCTAAATCAAATGAGTAATATGTGTTCTCATTATTAGACATTAAATTATTTAGGAGAACTTGTAAGAAAGATCCCAACAATACATACCTTAGATTGCCTCAACATAGCATCCACCAGAGTAGTCTTCCCATGATCGACATGTGCAACAATTGCAATATTTCGTACGTCATTTCTCCTTATCAACTGGGCTTTCTCTAATACACATAAATAATACATATTTAGAAACCTCACAGAAGTAATCAGTGGACACAAAACTCACACAGGCATAATATCAAACAGATAACAGACAAACAGTAAAACAGAAAAGAACATAAAACATGATTAACAACGCATTGAAACATAAACAAGAAAGTTAACGAACATCAGTAACTGTACCAGTGGTAGTCTCAGTCGCTTGAGAAACTGAGCACCTAATTGAATTCCGAAGAGGGAGACTTGAACTCTCTGATTTTGTCTTAATTGATAAAGCGCCACCAAAAAATTGTCTTTTCAGCCAAGAAGAACAGGGAATGGGATTTCTTTTGATGGGTTCAAAATTTCTTGATGATAAAGGTAGAACTTTAGGGGTGAGCTTGGAAGTGGGATGTGAACCTATAGCCATTTCCATTGCTCTCTCTCTCTCTCTCTTCTCTGGTGCTCTGCTCACTGCTGTGGGTTTAAGAGAGAGAAAGAGAGGGAGAGAGGGTAATGGAGGATGGGGCTATGGGTTGAGGTTGAAGTGAGAGGCTGTTGTATTTCTTGCAAATGTGATGTCGTCGAAAACAGAGAGTAGCGGCTGCCGTTTATTTTGATTATTTATTTTTATTTTATTCTTTTTGAGGAAAGATTTATTATTTTGTTACTCTATATTAAGATAATTTTCTGACAATCTTTTTCAACAATAAATTTTGTTCTTTTAAAAGAATTGAACAATATTCTCAAAAAAAAAAAAAAAAGGAATAGAACAACTTCTTCTTCTTTTCTTTTTCTTTTTATGTTATAGCGCTGTTCAAGTCCTTATAATAATATATTATTTAAATAACTAAATCATACAAAAAATTTATGTAATTTCAACAAAGACCTCTTATTTAATTTGTCAAAATTTAAAAATAGACATCTTCTTTAATAATATATCTTGGAAAACATTTAAGTAAAACCGTTTTACGAATCACCGAGTTATTTTCTAACCACTTTATACTTAGTATAAAAAAAATGTTGGAATGGACAAATATATTTCTATGCAACCTATCTCTTTCACTCCAAATCTCTTTTCTTCCTCTTTCTTTACCTATGTACTTTTTTTTTTGTTGACAAACTTATTATTTCTAAAGTGATTAGCATTATGGATCGGAGGGAGTAATATTTTTTTATGATAGAAGTAAAAAAATTTATGGTAAAAGTAATACTTTTTATAGTAAAAATATTTTAACGTATTATCTAGATTAGCTGTCCAAATTTTACTTTATATTTAATTATTTTATTGTTTTAATAAGTCATTTCCCTCAACAAAAAAAATAAGTAATAATAATAGGTGTCATGACTAAACAAGCAAGCCCAATCTGATAATCAGCTGAAAAGGTAATTAATAATTTAATATAATGTCTACTCAAAAAAAAAAAAAATTAATATAATGGATTTGCTGGGTTCAGAAATTTGTAGGCCTTTGGGCCTAAATGAGGCCCACAGAACTTGTTAAGTTGAAGATCATAATTGGGCTACATCAGATTTCATCAGCCCACTGCTCATCTCATCTCTCCATTCACAGTAATTAAGCCCAATTAGATATGGCCCAAACCATTTTAGTTCTTTTAATACAATAGGGAAAATTGGTGAAAATACCCTATAAGTTTTCACTATTTATGAAAATACTGTTTATATTTCACACTTTATGAAAATACCATGTATATTAACAAAAATTGTTAAAAATGCTCCCTTACCTGCTATTGTAGGTTGACCAACAAGTCATCTAGTGATGTGGCAATATACAGCTAATGCGGTGCCCATGTGGCTTTATTTTTTTGATGTACCATTAATATATATTTTTTACATTATGATTTGTATTATAAAAAAAGGAAAATTCAAAAATAAAATTGAGAAATAATTTAAATTTCATAAGAAAATTATTACTAAAACTAAAAAAAATTGAAAAAAAATGTTTGTAAAAGACTATTAAATATTATAAAAATTAATAATTATATTAAAATTATTATTTTTCATATCAAAAAATAATTTAGAAAAAATTTCCGATCCCTCTAACACTTACTAACTTTATAATATTTTATAAAAAAATTATTACTAACTTTATAGATTTTTCTTGATAATTTTTTTTTTTGTTTTAAATGTATTTTTTTTTTAGTTTTAATAATAATTTTCAGAAATATTTAAATTATTTCTCTTTTTATTTTTTTATTTTTTATTTTTTTGGTAATGCAAATCATGGTTAAAAATATATTAATGGAACATCAGAAAAATGAAGCCACATGGATTGGACACCACATCAACTATATACTGTCACATCACTATATGACATGTTGGTTAACCTGCAATAGCAGGTAACGGGGCATTTTTAACAATTTGTATCAACATATAGGGTATTTTCATAAAATGTAAAATATAAAGGACATTTTCATAAATAGTGAAAACTTACCGGACATTTTCACCAATTTTCCCAATACAATAACATACAATACAATTGTAAATACTACATTCCGTCCTAAAAAATAGCCATACTTGACGACAGGGACGGACCCATGTTGGGGCCAAGGGGGCGTTGGGCCCCCCTGGCCCCATGAAAATTGTTACTATATATAAGTGTATTTTGATCGATTTTAATATAAAATTAATTAAATAAATTAAATAATTGTATTGTTTAACTTGAATAATTATTTAATAGTAACCAGTGGATGTATTTTTAAGCATTATGGTATATAGGGATTACATTAGGAATAAAACACAGTATATGGGGATTATAGAAAAAATAAATTAACACTTAATTGTTAACCTAGTACTAAAATAAGTCCACCGGGACCGATAAACCCAAACTCGAAGTCACACAAAACAAGATCAATTTTTTTTTTCGGGGACGCTGCCCCCGAACCCCTTCATTGGGCCCCCCTGACCATAATTCCTGCGTCCGTCACTGCTTGACGAAGGTATGCGTTTTTATTCTAGATAGATGAAGATATAACCTTCAAAAAAATCGCAAATTTTCTCCTTTATTACTTAACTTAACCATTAATATATTCAATGTATATATGATCGTGATTTTTGTTTTGAAACAAAAATATATAATATTACGATTGATGTCAGCACTGATTGACATAAAAAATGGTAGTCAGGACCACCTAACATCAGAAATAACAAAGTTGTTAACAAAATAAGCAATCAAATAATAAGTTATAATAAAATCGTTTGTGCATGCATCACTCAATTTTTTAATACAATTCCTTTCACTATACACATCATTTTCGCCAACCATTTTCCAATAATATGGCAAACACCTGTATCACAAATTTTTTTTACCAAAATAATTAAAAAAATTAAAGTGGACACATGTCATATTCCACATTATCACGCTTCCATTACATCAACAAATATAATACTCTTCTCACTACCAATTAAATTCAAGAAAGCAAAATTACATCTCTTAACATAAAAGTATGTTAAAATATTGTAAGAAAAGCACTTAATAACAACAAGAGATTAGGTCCCAAAGACTTATTATAATCTGTTTTTTCGTTGATATTTTGATACAAAAAATTTATTTTATTTTGCTTTCTTTTCTATTATTTTCCTTAATCTCTTTGAAACATTTCTACACTAAAAGGTAGTTATAGTAAAAAAAAACCAAATTAAAGACACAAATTTTGTTTCTAAAAAAGTGATATATGTCTCTAAACTAAACTATAATGCATTTGAGACGGAATATTTGGTCTTTAAAATGCTGGTTAATAAATTTAAATACGGATATTTTCCATCTCTAAATGTAGTGATCGAATCCTTGTCTCTAATATAAAATTATAGACCAAATTACATATAAAGATAAAGATATATTATGTTTGTCTCTGATATTCAATTGTTAATTCGTCATTAGTTGCACTAATGATATATAAAGTTTTATCACTTTCCGTCACTATTTTGTTTCTAATTTGTTGTAACTTAGTGACTGATATTATTTATCACTGATTTTAATTTCTAATATGAAAATTTCTGGTAGCGTAAAGAGTTAAAATATTATCCTCGCTTCAATAGTAAAATTTATTACCAATTTATTTTATTTTATTTGTAATTCAAACTTTCTAGAGTGTCAAAATCAGCAAACTAATGTGTGAAAATGAAAATTATCTCTTGATAAAGTTGATTATCGTGTGAGACGTGGGCATATCTCTTTAGCTAATTATCTGACCACTAATTGATCGTACACGTGTCCGCAGGCGAGTGGATAACCGCGCGGGACCCACGAAGGAAAATCTAACCAATGGGAATCGGCCGCGTTTCCCTATTAAAGTTCAATTGGCTATTAGAGTGCCGCGTGTACATAATGTGACTAATCCACCATCAATCACTTAATTGCGTGGGCCCCCACAGTGACAAAATCCATGGCCGACAATCCAAAAGACAGAAAGTTAATTTCATCTTTTTGCAGTCAAGCCCCTGTAGTTATTGGGTCTTCCACAATTGACCACTTAAGATATTTTCTTAATTTGCAAACGTTTCCCACGGAGTAGGGATATAGATGAGCCGAATCAAGCCGAACAGTGCAAGACTCGAGTTCGGCTCGTCTGATTTTTCAGTACGTTTGAGTTTGGCTCGATTTTTGTCGAACTTTTAAAATATGTTTGAGTTCGGTTCGTTTCATAATTGCTAAGCTCGCGAATAGTTTGAGCTCGATTCGGCAAAAACTCGACAACATATTAATATATATAATTGAGTTGCGCTCGCGAGGTTACGAACCAAACACCTATAGGCTCGAGTTCGGCTCGAAAATTTTGTCAAGCTCGAAATTAGACTCGAGCTCGGTTATTTTAGGCCAACGAACGATCCCGAACGAATATTTTTTCGAGCCGAGATCCAAATAGTTCGTGAATAGTTTGGTTCGATTACATCCCAACCACGTGGTTGCATCTCTTTACAGCAATCTGAATTAATACAATTTCCTAGAGAAAATTGCACCATGCTCCCATGAGGTTCATAATTTTGCACCAAAATCTCCACGTAATTTTAAAATTGTACGAAATTAATTATGAGCTCATGAACCCGTAATTATGATTCTATGAAACTAAACTATTGATCATGAACAGAATTGTCTAAAATTAAGAATTGAAGATTATAATTTCGATTGGAATAGACTTAAAATCTGAAATTTAAAATTGAACAAAAGTTCCTAATTTTTTTTAAAATTAATCCTTTATAATATTACAAACCAACTATTGACCAATAAAGACAAAATTTTATGGACAAAATCAACTAGAATCCTCGTGGAAAAGTGGCGTTGTAAGAAGGGCACTCGTGGGTTTGGACAATAATTGAATAAACAAAACTGAAGGGACCAAATAGCAAAAATGAGTGAAAATAGAAGTATTTTCCATTAAAGGCATCCGTTATTACCACAATAACAACGTTGCCAGTCTTGTCTTAAGCTGCATGCATGTGTGGTTAATATCCCATTCTTCACCCTTTCTCTCACTAAATTAAGATGTTTAGAGAGAGAGACTCCATTAATTGACCTTCTCTCCTTCCCTTCCCCTTCCCACACACACTAATTTCACATGAATGATCAAAGAGCTCTAACCCTAATTCCAAGCCGGAGCAGCAGCGGTCAAGACGATGATCACGACCGCGGCGGCGACGAATCTCCGACGATCAGAGACATCCACGCGCTGACACCGCCGCGTGGCCCACGCTGGGAAACCGGCAGCCGCCCCTCCTCCTCCCTCTCCATCGGCTCCGCCGCCACGGAGAATTTCACCAGCATGAGCAGGGAATTCAGTGCCCTAGTCCTGGCGGGGTCCACTGCTGCTGACAACAACAGTGGGCCCCAGCACGAGTCAGGCTCGAGTAATTTAGGCAGGATAGGGGAGGAGGAGGCCAACCCCTTGGCGATCGTGCCGGATAGTAACCCTATGGCGTCGCCTGGCGGCAGACTGGGGCTTAGCGCTGTAAGCAGTAGTCAGAACAACGGCGATGTGACGCCGGTGCAGCGCGTGAAGAAGGAGGAGGTGGAGACGAAGATCAGCGCGTGGCAGAACGCGAAGGTGGCGAAGGTTAATAATCGGTTTAAGAGGGAAGATGCTGTGATTAATGGATGGGAAGGAGAGCAATTGCAGAAGGCTACTTCTTGGATGAAGAAAGTTGAGGTACTGTAATTTATTTAAAAAAAAAATTATGACAGTCTTTAAGGGTAATAGTCAGGGGCCGAGCCAGGATGGGTAATCAGGAGGCCAATCGGACGTAAGAATTACGGTCAGGGGGTCCAATGACAGGGATTAGGGGGCAGTGCGAAAAAAAAAATTGGGTTTGTTTTGTGTGAATTCGAGTTTGGGTCTATTGGATCTGAGCCTATTTTAGTACTATGTTATTTGGGCTTATTCGGTGTGAATTCGAGTTTGGGTCTATTAGTTCTGATTAGCCTATTTCAGTACTATGTTATTAGTCGAACTTCAAAATACTGAGATTTTTAGTTGGAGCTGGGGCCAAATACAATAATTATTAAAACTTCCTACTACATATATGTATATTAGGCTGTCTTGGACAAAAGTTGGGGATCATTGCCCCCTTGACACTACACATACCTCCGCCCCTGGTAATAATTGATGGAAAATTGGAGCAATTAATCTTGAATATTTAGTTGAGAATTTTGTGATTAACTTTAATTACTAATTAATTATAGAGTTTGTTAAAACTCCACATTTGGATATGTTGCTTGAAATGTTTTCTTCTACTTATGTATCTGTTTTATTAAAATGAGTGATTAAAATGAATTTTGTTTTATAATGTTGAGAATTACCATCACAAATTAATGTGTATGTGTCTTTATTTAATAGAAGTATAAGACTAGAAGTATATGCTCCTTCTTTAATACTACCTCCGTTTTCTTTTAGTTATAATTTTAGTCGAGATTAAGAAAATTAAGTAGTATGTAAAATGAATAAATAAACAAACCATCTTTCCCCTCAAATCCCGAAATTTTCATTACTATTTCGTTTATATTATCTCTTTCAAATTATATAGGGGTAGACTAGTATTGGAAGAATTATATAAAATTCTCCCAATTAGTATATATATCGAGTGAAGTATCAAATAGAGTTACATATGAACTTGAAGTGTTGCTGTTTGCCGCCTGAACTTTGCCATTAATTTAGTGTATATATATAGATGATGGACACATTAAGATGTGTCCACAATAGGCAGGGAAGCCGACCGGACTGAGTTATAGAAATGATTAAGAATCTTGCATTTTAGCCAATGGACATAGTGAAGTAGCCACATTCAAGAAACCATACAGTTCTTGATTTTTATCAGCTATGAACATAGAAAACTTGTGTTTGGACGGGTTTCTGCACAACTGGTTTGAGACATCCTCAAACCGCAGCATGTGTCTGTCTTTAATAGTTGCTGGGGGCTAACACACGTTTTTTACATTCCTCAGCTATTTTTCTCAGCAACTTTACTTCAGTCAACAGTGCCACAGCAGGATTCAGTCCCAACCAAACACAGCCTTACAAGTTCCATTGAAATGAGATTGTGCATTGTTTATTATTTAAATCCAGAGTTGTTAAAGTTATATATTAGTAGAAATGATGTTGAAATTGTTAAAAACTGCAGAGAAAGCTAGAGGAGAAAAGAGCAAAAGCCATAGAAAAAATGCAAAATGACATTGCAAAAGCACACAGAAAAGCAGAGGAAAGGAGGGCTTCTGCAGAGGCAAAGAGGGGTACAAAAGTGGCCAGAATTCTTGAGATAGCCAACCTCATGAGGGCCGTCGGCCGGCCCCCGATGAAGCACAGTTTCTTCTGAGCGAATTATTACGTATTGAAATATTATCGAGCCTCTATATCATGTAATATGTAAATATTGTTCGGGATACAACACATGTACATATGAAGTAAGCTTGATATGTAAGTTAGGTTTATATAGTCTTGTTATGTTATAGGGGTCCCTTTCAGTTTTTGAACCTGAAAAAAGGGTGCCCTAAATCCTTTGTATTGTGTGTGGTGTGTGTATGTGTGTGTTTGTCGGCTTTGTACTTTGTTAGAAACTCAGAATTCCTACAGGCTACAGCCTAAAGGCTTGTTTTACTATACGAGTGGCTTGTTAAAGATGACGTTTTAGCTTGATTGATTATTAACATAATCGAGCTTTCACTAGCCTAATCAATGTCTTGAGTAGTTTATTTTTTTCTATGTTTTATTTTTTATTTTTGAGGAACACTTATGTACAACCGTAGTTACTTTTATCATAATTTTTTTTATCTACAGATATTACTTTTATCACGAAAAACTTACTTTTTTAGAATTGTTGCTTTTTGATCGTGGGATGAATTCATTTAAGTAACTGAAATAAATACAAATTAACTTTTTTATAATATATATAAGTTTATAAAGTCTTATTTTCCTCCTTAAACCCTAAGTTTGGAACTTTTTAGCTTCCAAAAATCAATATATTTTTAATATAGTTTCTTTTTAGTACAATTAATATCTATTGGTATTTCATTCTGTTTAAAATTCCTGCATCAGTTAATTTTTTTAATTAAAAAAAAAGAGGCAAATATTTGGGTTGTGGCAATGAGCCCAATATATTATAAGTTGGGCCTTTAGTAGGCCTAATGGATGTTCTCTTAAAAGCCCAATTAATATAATTCTTTTCTCCTCAACTTTAGGCACTGTTCACAAATAGGTTTGGGCCTGGGCCTCGGCTTGGGTTTGTAATCTTTCTTATTTTTCCTGATCAAGCAAATGTTCTCTTGGCCCTATTAACCTAAATATTCCTTCTATCTCGTAAAAGACAAAAACTTGTGTGAGACCGTCACACAGATGGTCGTGTGGCGGGAAAAGTATCACCATTTTGTAGTAAAACTATCACTATTATTAAATAAAAGTATCACTTTTTTTGGACAAAAAAAGTATCACTTTTTGTATCGAAAGTATCACATTTATTTGCAAAAGTATCAGTATTTTTAAAGTATCACTATTTTGGGTAAAAGTATCACTATTTTGGACAAAAGTATCAATTTTTCCTGTAAAAGTGTATTCCGTCACACCTATCACACCGTGTGACCGCCACACGCAACACTCACTCCTCGTAAAAATAGTATTGTTTAAAAAAACTTTTCAAGAAAGGGTTATGTTTCTTATTAGAAAAAAAAAAAACACTCCCTATATGAAAACCAATTTTCTGAGCTATCCAAAAAAAATAGTGAAATTATATTTTTAGGGGTGACAAATTCTGATACGATTTGATAGCTCGACATTAACCTGCACAATATTTTTTGGATCGAGACATGGTCTATTTGATTCGAACCATTATAAGGTCAACCTAACAAGACACGATAAAAATCGGACCATACCAAGCCAAAACGATAAAATCCAATATTGGCCTAATTATTGGGTTAAGACGTCAAGTCTAGTCTAGATTTAAAAAAAGTCTAGTCTGTGTAGTCCAGTAAAAAAATATATATATACATTAAGGGCAATATAAAATATTAAAGTCCAGATATATATATATATATATATATATATATATATATATATATTTTGAATGGAGACTATGAAATAGATTTGTTGCTTTAAAGTTTAAATGTATATTGTACTTTTTTAAAAAATCAAATGTTATAATATAATAGGAGTATTAGGTTTGGTGGGCATTAAAATGAGCTAAATATATATAAATGCAAGTATTAAAATGACTTATCTGGTCAAGTTAGATTATCGTATTATTAATGTATTGGGTTCGAATTTCTATTTTCAATCCAATAAACTTATTGAGCAAGCTCGAATTAGTACGTATTGATTTGAATCTTATTGTGTTAGCCCGACAATAGCTCAACCCTTCTAATTTGATTAACCACCCCTAAAGGGGTGTTTTCCTTTACTTTTGCTTTTAAAAAAGTGATTAAATTAGAGATTGTAAGAAAAATCACATATAAGTAAAAATAGATATTGTTTGAGATAAAAATATTTTTGACTAAAAAAAGTAACTAAAAGCTGTAAAAGCAAGTAAAAACTACTTACATCTTTTGACCAAAAGCTGTTCTTTTTAAAGCAGAAGCAGTTTTCCAAAAACGAATAAAATAGTTTTTCTAAAACTAAAAGGTAAAAGCTGCTTTTGAAAAGTAAGGGAAAACACCCCTTAATTTTGTTGAGAACGGATATTATTAGGGGTGGTTCGGTACGGTATACTGTACCGAACCACCCATACCGTTATCGTACCGAAATTTTCGGTACGCCGAAAATTCATACCGTTACCGTACCAAAAATTTCGGTATACCAAAATTCGGTATACCGAAAATTCGGTACCGTACCGAAATTTCGGTATACCGAAAAATAGAATTTCGGTATACCGAACTACCAAAATGCCGAAGTATACCAAAAATACCGAGGTATACCGAAATACCGAACTACCAAAATACCGAGGTATACCGAAAATACCGAGGTATACCGAAATA
>JAUEKW010136350.1:0-11497 GCA_032274785.1 Ajuga reptans
GAAGAAAATGGATAAAGAAAAAACCACGCTGCTTGCAGTTTTAAACATATGAAGACCGAAAAAACCTAATTGAGAAATTGCAAACCATCATTTTGTGCTCTTCGAATCAAATTTCTTCTACATAGCGTGACTGCTTGCACAACTACTAGAAAAAATAAGGAGATTCAAACAGCATCAATAGAAAGTCGAAAAGATCCATCGAAAACTGGAGATCGGAGGCCGCCCAAAGCGTGGAAGCCAGGTAGACTCATCAGAAAACAAAGATCGATAGCCGCAAAAGGCGTGGAAAGGCGCACAAAGGCGTGGAGAATCTCACAGAGGCAAACCCGAGGAGAGGAAAATAATAATACAAAACAAAATCATAATAAATACTATAAAACATGTAAGAAGTCTTCCCCATCCTTCTATGAACGGAGGATGGGGGAAGAAGGAGGAAGAGATCTAAATCTGACGTGATAAAAATCAAATTTTGGACAATTCTGCACGAGGAATTGAGTATGAAGGAAGCAAAGAACAGAGACGGCAAACGGTTATCTACTTTCATGTATTTTTTTTGTCATTTTAGTTAGATTCTCAAGCTTATTAAATATACTACATACACCTTGATTGATGAGAATCATTAAATATCATAATTACTATTTCACTTTACACAAAACCTCTCAATAAATAAGAAAATTAATTATTGAGCATCATTAAATACTGTCATTAGTATTTTGAGTTAAAAGAAACTTACAATACAGTAGTTGGTTTTGAATTGTTGAGTCTAATTAAACGAGCATATTGCTAGAGTCCTTAATTTATATAGAATAGTTTTAATATTTTAATTACTATTTCACTAAACCGATACCATGAAACTACTAACTTATTAAATAATTTATACATAAAATAATAGAACTTTTATAGGTATTGTACGTAATTTATTGTATTTTTCTTAAAAAGAAAAAATCTCTTTGATTTGACCGTAAGTATTTTTTTTCTCTTTTAGGATATCAAAATAAATAGTAGATATATATTGACTCGATAAGTCAATCGGGTCAAATAATGAGTACTTGTTGAGCCGATAAGTCGAAACATGTCAAATAGTGGCTACCTGTTGATCCGATTAGTCAAATCAGGTCAAATAATGGATACTTATTTACTCGATAAGCTAATCGGGTCAAACAGTAGATACTTGTTGATTCGATAAGCCAATCAGATCTAATAGTGGATAACTAATTATTCCGATAAGCTCGAATTGGGTCAAATAGTGGGTACATGTTGCCTCGACAAGCCAATCTGGTCAAATAGTGGATGTTTATTGAACTGATAAGTCAAAACGTGTCAAATAATAAGTACTTGTTTATTCGATAAGCAGATTCTGGTCAAATAGTGAATACTTGTTGACTTGATAAGTCAATCGGGTCCAATAGTAGATACTTGTTGAACCAATAGGTCGAAACGAGTTAAATAGTGGGTACTTGTTGATATGTCGAATCAGATCAAATGATGGATACTTGTTGACTCGATAAGTCAATCGGATCCAATAGTAGATGGTTGTTGAATCGATAAGCCAATCGAGTTCAATAGTGGATACTTGTTGAGACATTAAGCTGAAATGGGTCAAATAGCAGGTACTTATTGATCCGAGAAGCGAGTATGGATCAAATAGTGGATACTTGTTGACTTGATAAGCGAGTACTAATGATCCAATAAGCCGAATCAGGTCAAACGGTGGATACTCGTTGGTCCAATAAGCTGAACCGGGGTCAAACAGTGGATACTTGTTAAGTCGATAAGTCGGGTCAAATAGTGGGTACTTTTTTCGATAAGTCGAATCGGGTCAAATCGTGGATACTTGTTGACTCGATAAGCCAATCAGATCAAATAGTGGATATTTATTGACTCAGTAAGCGAATCGGGTCCAATAGTAGACACTTGTTGAGCCGATAAGTCGAAATAGTGAGTATTTGTTGATCCAATAAGTCAAATCGGATCAAATAATGGATACTTGTTGACTCGATAAGTCAACCTAGTCCAATAGTGGATACTTGTTGATTCGATAAGCCAATGTAGTCCAGTAATGGATTCTTGTTGAGTCGATAAGTCGAAACATTTCAAATAGTAGCTACTTGTTAATCTGATATATCGAATCTGGTTAAATACTGGATATTTATTGTCTCGATAAGCTAATCGGATCCAATAATAGATATTTGTTGAGTCGATAAGTCGAAACGAGACAGATAGTGGGTAATTATTGATCCGATAAGCCGAATCTGGTCAAATAGTGGATATTTGTTGACTCGTTAATCGGATCCAATAGTGGATACTTGATGAGCCGACAAGAGAATCGAGTCAAATAGTGGATATGGATCATCTGCATTTCACTTGGTGAATTTCGGAGAGAAAAAGACACTTGGTAATAAATAATATTTATCTTCTCATACTTAATATTTTATTTATTTTATTACCATGTGCCTTTCTCTATTCAAAATTTACAAAAAAACCACCAATATAAATTGCAAATGATCCATATCCGTCAAATAGTGGGTACTAGTTGATCCGATAAGTCGGATCGAGTCAAATAGTAGATACTTGTTGGACCGGTAAGTTAAAACGGGTCAAATAGTTAGTACTTGTTGATCCGATAAGTTGAATCAGATCAAATTTGTTGAGAGTAAATATCACCATATGTCAAGATTTAGATATGCAAAAAAATAAGTTGGATCAGAACCGTGCGACTATTAGTTTCTGACTTGTACAACCTTGAGGTTAGGTGTGCTATTTTTTTTTTCTTAACAATTTATTAATGCAATTTTTGTGTGGTGCCGTGATTTTCGGATACTAATACATCAACTGAAGTAAAAAGTAGCAAAACTATAAAAGCAACCTGCAAAGCTATTAATTAATTACAGAAAAATGGTTCACGCATCAAATTTAGTAATCGTTACAACATTATAAAATTTTAATTACAAGTCTTTGGAACCTTCTTGCTTCCTGAAATTCCGCATAATGTAACTACTTCAGCAGTATTCGTCTTAATTCCTGCACGCTGTATCAACTTCTCTGCATTCGTTCCTTTTCTTTTTAATGTTGTTTTGCATCAATATTGAAGTCTACATTCTGAATCTCAGCCCTATCTTGTCGATTTAGGGTCATGTAAGCTAGCCTTTCCAATCTCTTACTCTTTTCAATTGTTGATATCGTTTTCCAGTGTGCCGTTTATCTGTTTACACTAGAATTGGTTTTTTTGTGAGGCGAATTTGGTTTTCCCGGAGATTGATGAAAAGGCGCCAGGGGCGGTGATACGGTTGTTTGATCTTATGGAGAAAGGACAAGGGAAATATCAGCCTTCTAGGGTTTGTTTATTAGCCTCATTATCAGCTTTCTTTTGGTTTTGTCTGTTGTACTTCTATTTTCTTGTGCTTGGTGGTAGTGGTACAGTTACTGATTCTTCTCCTAAATTAGATCCTATTTCTGTTAATATGAATTCAATAAACACTCTGCCCCTTGATCCCAAACCCTCCCCTGTTAGTCGTTCTATATCGAATGATCTTGGTGTTGGGGTTGAGGGAGAAATAAATGTGAAAAATGGAGATCAGGTGAAGACACCTTTGAGGACGAAAAACGAACATGAAGATAGTCCTCAGAAGGAGATGCATAGTTATCCTTTTATGAGGGCATTGAGAACTGCTGAAAATAAGAGTGATCCATGTGGGGGGAGGTATATTTATGTCCATGATCTTCCATCGAGGTTCAACGAGGGTATACTTAAGGACTGTGAGAGCCTTAGCCTTTTGACCAACATGTGTAAGTTCCTCATAAATGGTGGGCTTGGCCCGTCATTGGAGAATGTCGAGGGGGTTTTCTCCAATACTGGTTGGTTTGCCACGAATCAGTTTATGGTGGATGTGATATTTAGGAATCGGATGAAGCAATATGAATGCTTGACAAATGACTCATCGCTTGCTGCTGCCATATATGTGCCATTCTATGCAGGGTTCGATATTTCAAGGTATCTTTTTGGGCACAATGTATCAACTAGGGATGCTGCATCTCTTGCTTTGGTTGATTGGCTTATGAAGAGGCCAGAGTGGAGTGTTATGGGAGGGAAGGATCACTTTCTTGTTGGGGGTAGGGTAACGTGGGATCTTAGGCGAACGACTGACCAAGAGTTGGATTGGGGTAACAAGCTTCTGTTCTTGCCAGCTGCCAAGAACATGTCCATGCTTATTGTGGAATCAAGCCCTTGGAATGCAAATGATTATGGAATTCCATATCCCACATACTTTCATCCTGCTAAGGATGCTGATGTGTTCGTTTGGCAGGACCGAATGAGGACACTTGAGCGGAAGTATCTCTTCTGTTTTGCGGGGGCGCCACGTCCAGGTATACCTGAATCAATCCGTAACCAGATCATCGATCAATGCAAGAAATCAAACACGTGCAAATTGTTGGATTGTGATTCTGGGGGAAGTAAGTGCTATTCTCCAAGTAGTATCATGCAGATGTTTCAGAGCTCCGTTTTCTGCCTACAACCTCCAGGTGATTCATATACAAGAAGATCGATGTTTGACTCCATGCTAGCTGGTTGTATACCCGTGTTTTTCCATCCGGGATCTGCCTACGTTCAGTACACGTGGCACTTGCCGAAGAACTATACACTATATTCTGTGTTCATTCCAGAGAATGACATTCGTCAGAATATCATTAGCATAGAGAAAACACTCAGTCGGATATCTGCAGAGAAGGTGAAGGAAATGAGGGAGGTGATCATAAATCTCATTCCACAACTGTTATACGCTGATCCTAGATCCAAGCTTGAGACAGTTAAAGATGCGTTTGATGTAGCTGTCAAGGCAGTTATCGACCTTGGTCACAAGGTTGAGGAAGGACATAATCGAGGGGCGTAAAGATGATATTATTGAGGAGATTAGTTGGAAATATTCTTTACTGGATGAAGGCCAAGTTTTAAGGCCTCACGAATGGGATCCATATTTTGTGACTCCTAAAAAGGATGGCAAGTCCGATTCCGAGGCGGAAGCAGCTAAGAAGAATGAGCAAATACATCAATCTTGAGTCTTTGGTAATCTTTTCTTACCAACTTTCAGGCTATATTGAGTCTTCTAAGCTTGTCAGGTGCTAGTGAGGCTTGAATACTATTCATTCTAGATGATGAATTTTATGATTAGCTCAAAGTTGGTAGCAACAGATACAGATCTTAAAGTTAGATGATAAACAAGCGGTTTGTACTTTGGAAACAAACAAGTAGATGTTGTCTCAAAGCTTTACTAGTATAAATTAATGTTGTCTTAAAGATTTTAAAACACGAGTAAGATGTAGTTTATAAATATTTGATGATAAACAAGGGTACTGTAAAGTGTTAATAAATAAATACAAATCTAATTTAAAAGTTGGTTAATAACTCAAAAGCTTATAAGCTCTCAATAAGTTGCAAATCCATATTATTTTACCTGCTATCTAAGTAACCAAATTTTGTGGGTTACATTTATTTTTTATTAATTAAAATTAGAAATTATTACAATTTTTTTTCCAAATCAGACGTCTTCTTTCTTTCCCTTTCCCAATTCCTTTTCACTTACATTCTCAAACATCATCTGCTTTTGATTATAAACAATTTTACCTTAATCTTACTCTTATATGTGTTATCAAGTTGTATTATTAAATCATGGTTATCGTATTATTTTGGCTCTATATTGTGATGTCAATTTGTTGAGTTAGGGATGGTCACCCCTACCTCTAGTATTAATAATATTACAAAAATAGCAATATATGTCACAAAAAATATATTAAATATTAGATATACGAAAGGCAAAATATATATTGTTATTTATTTAAAAACCAACAAATGTTTAAAAAAAGAAATATAATTTCCAAAATTTCACATGCAAATTCTAAAAGTCAATGACTTCCTATTCTAAACCAATTATTTGTTTTTATGAGCTAAAGATACTAAATCATTAAATATAACAACAAGACTTATGTACCCCATATATATGAATCTTCTTATGTACAACGGATCGATCCAATCCGAGTGAATTTAATTTTTTTGCTCAATTTAAAATAAATTTTGGCATGCAAAAAAATAGGTTAAGAACTCTCCAGAAAAGGTAATACTTTTTCTGGAATAATGTAATATTTTTTTTTTAAACTTAATAACTCTTGTTTTTTTAATACATTATGTGTTCTTATCAAGATTACATAAATTTTCATTGTCTAGATTTATATAAGTTCTCTATTTATAATTCAAAATTGTATTCAACTATTATTTAATTGGATTATTATAAAATTATTACTTTAGGAAAAAGTAATATGTTTTTCAGGAAAAATATTATGTTTTTGGGAAAAAGTATTTATTACTTTTACTTCTAATAGTATTACTTTTTTTAGAAACTGTAAATTGTAATATTTTTCTTAGTGAAACGTAATATTATTTTTTAAATTTTTTTTAATCATTCTTGTGTTTATTTATTTATTTATTTTTTTTTTTTTTTTTAACTTTATGTGTTTTTATCAAGTTTCACATACAAGTACACCATTTGTAACTTCCATATTGATATCTTATCATGTACTTTTGAATAATACATTTTACAAAAAAAAAATGCATTTTCTAAAAAAAATATTAGTTTTTCTTGAGAAAATATTAATGTTTTTGTAAAAAAATATTAATCACTGGAAAATGGATGCCAAATGAATGGACTCCAATTTATTTTTTGATTGATCGCCTTTTTTGAGGTCTGCATACTTTTATTAAAAAAAAAAAATCTTTTGGTCAATTGAGTAATACCTTTTGCCAGAAAAATAATATTTTTAGAATTAGTTCGAATTATACATAATAAGATCCATTATATAGTGTATATAAGTATTTGCCTAAATATAATCCCTACTTATCTCAGGAAATGAGGTTGAAGGTTGAATACAACAAATTATTCTTTTTATCATCAATATAATAGAGTATTTTATAGGGTTAATTACCAAACATATCACGACCTTTTGTCTAATTTTTAATTGTAATATGACTTTTAAAACTTATCAATGTTTGTCACCAACTATAATTTTTTTCAATTACAACATCGACTATACTTTTCGATATCTAATTGTATCGCCACCACCACCGTTAGATGCATCTTGACGAGACCTTCATTTACCCTCAACAAATTTTACTTTCCGCCACTTTTAAGTTAAAGTTATTAGTGTTATTCTCCCACTCTCAATTAACGGCGGTAAAAGTGACGGATTGTGAAATTGGTTGAGGTTAAATAAAAGGCTCGTCAAGATGTATCTAACGGTTGTAGTGGCGGTACAATTAACCCTATTTTATATGAAATGACGTGTCATTAAATTGTTTTACTCGGCTTAAATGAGTTGTGAAATCAATGAGGCTAATCAGACGGTTATTTTGAGCCATAGTTTGAAATTCAATTCCTTAAACCTATGTAACAGTTTAGGGAATTTGTAACCGTATACTGTTAATGTTTCGGGTTTTCCCAAATTTACATTTATATTTTGGTATTTTAAGAAATATAATATAATAGATTATAAAGAGTAAATTATTTTATTTGTGAGAAAGACGATAATAGATTAATAGGCCATTCACCTACTAGTGTTTGTTTTATCCCTAAAAAAATAAAAAAACTACGAGTGTTGTTTATATAGAAATTGATTATTGTACTCTATCAGTTAACAAATACTGTAAAAACATACAGACACGTCCATAGGCAAACACAATAGCGATACATTTTATTTTAGCTACTTTTATAACAAAAAGTATATTTTTAGTTATTCTCTTAAAATATAAATAATTTTAGCCATTTATCTCTAATATAATTCATGTGTTCCAGACTAGATGAGTAATGGTACAAGTGGCATAAATTAATAGTTATTAGGGCTAAAACAAATGTTACATATTTAACTATTTTTGTACATTTCCACAATATATAATGTGGGACCCCCAAATTTTGAGGTCCTGCACGGTTGCCCCTCCGACCCTTGCTGAGTCTTTCCCCCGCCCACGGTGCAGGGTTCTAACTTACCGGTCCGGTTTCTCAGGTAGTGATATCTAGTAACATCATCTAATACATGTGTCATTTGATTAACAAGATGAAATACTATTATGTAACTTACACCCCAAACAATACGCCATCTCTTTCCATAATACACACTACTGACGTTAAAACTCCTCCCTCCCTCCCTCCTTCATTTCTCTATAATATAACTAACTTGGACTTTTCTATCTACAAAATCATTCTTCCTTCCTCAAATTCCTGCATGCTGAATCGCTTCACATATCAACTTCTCTCATTTTCTCTGGTCAGTTCCGCTTTTCTACATTTCGCGTCAATATTTGCTGCATTCTGAATCTCAGCTCTATCTTGTTGTTTTAGGGCTACCGATTTTTAATCCGTTATTATTTTTTCCAATCGTTGTCCAGTGTGTTGTTTATGTATTTGCACTAGAATTGGGGTTAGTGAGGCAAATTTGGTGTTCCACGGAGATTGATCTTATGGAGAAGGGACACGGGAAATATCAGCATTCCCGGCTTTGTTTATTAGCGTCATTATCAGCTTTCTTTTGGTTTTGTCTCTTGTACTTCCATTTTCTGGTTACTGTTACTCATTCTTCTCCTAAATTATATCCTATTTTTGTTAATGTGAAATCAATTAACACTCTGCCCAATCCCTCCCCTGTTACTCGTTCTATAACAAATGATCTTGATGTTGGGATTAAGAGAGAAAGGATGAGAACAAAAATCGAAAACAAAGATAGTCCTCAGAAGGAGATGCAGAGTTATCCTTTTATTAAGGCTCTGAGAACTGCTGAAAATAAGAGTGATCCATGTGGGGGGAGGTATATTTATGTCCATGATCTTCCGTCGAGGTTCAACGAGGATATGGTTAAGGACTGTAAGAGCCTTAGCCTTTGGACCAACATGTGTAAGTTCATCACAAATGGTGGGCTTGGCCCACCATTGGAGAATGTCGAGGGAGTTTTCTCCAATACTGGTTGGTTTGCCACGAACCAGTTTGCGTTGGATGTGATATTTAGGAATCGGATGAAGCAATACGAGTGCTTGACGAATGACTCGTTGCTTGCTGCTGCTGTATATGTGCCATTCTACGCAGGGTTCGATATTGCCAGGTATCTTTGGGGGCACAATGTATCAACGAGGGATGCTGCATCTCTTGCTTTGGTTGATTGGCTTATGAAGAGGCCAGAGTGGAGTGTTATGGGAGGGAAGGATCACTTTCTTGTTGGGGGTAGGATAACGTGGGATTTTAGGCGATTGACAGATGAAGAATCGGATTGGGGTAACAAGCTTTTGTTCTTACCAGCTGTCAAGAACATGTCCATGCTTATTGTGGAATCAAGCCCTTGGAATACAAATGATTATGGAATTCCATATCCAACATACTTTCATCCTGCTAAGGATGCTGACGTGTTTGTTTGGCAGGACCGAATGAGGACACTTGAGCGGAAGCATCTCTTCTGTTTTGCGGGGGCACCACGTCCAGGTATACCCGAATCAATCCGTGACCAGATCATCGATCAATGCAAGAAATCCAACGCGTGCAAGTTGTTGGAGTGTGATTCCGGGGAAAGCAAGTGCCATTCTCCAAGTAGCATCATGCAGATGTTTCAGAGCTCCGTTTTCTGCATACAACCTCAAGGTGATTCGTATACAAGAAGATCAACTTTCGACTCCATGCTGGCTGGTTGTATACCCGTGTTTTTCCACCCAGGATCTGCTTACGTTCAATACACGTGGCACTTGCCAAAGAACTATACACTATATTCTGTGTTCATTCCAGAGGATGGCATTCGCAAGAACATGATTAGCATAGAGAAAACGCTGAGTCACATATCTGCAAGGAAGGTGAAGGAAATGAGGGAGGTGATTATAAATCTCATTCCACAAGTGATATACGCTGATCCTGAATCCAAGCTGGAGACAGTTAAAGATGCGTTTGATGTAGCTGTGAAGGTGGTTATTGACAAGGTCACAAAGTTGAGGAAGGACATAATCGAGGGGCAGGGGCGTAAAGAAGATGATTTTATTGAGGAGCTTAGTTGGAAATATTCTTTACTGGATCAAGGTCAAGCTTTAAGGCCTCATGAATGGGACCCATATTTTTCGAAACCGAAAAAGGATGGCAAGAATGAGCAAATGCATCAATCTTGAGGCTGTGCTGATCTGCTCTTTTCTCAACTTTCAGCCTATATAGTCTATAATCAGTGAATTCTGTGAACATATTTATTCTTCACATTTGTCATAAGTGAGGTGATGAATCACTTCCTGATCATTGATTCTTTTCTTTATTCTGTTTGTTAAGTGACACTGTGTGAGTATTGTCACTAGACATAATCTTCTTCCTATCTATAAAAGTGTAGGTGATTTCTTACAACTTAAAATAGGGACTAAAAAATCCTTAAATAACATTATTAATTATAAGGACAATCACGCAATTTGTTAAATGTTTATCTTGAAATTAATGATTAAGATACATATTATAATCTCAATAAATAAGAATTAAAACGTACTAGAGAATGATAAAAAGGATTTTTTTTTTGAAATAGTAAAATATCATTAAATCGCTGGAATCAGCCAGTACTGATTGACAAGAAGAAACAGTTATAACGATACAAAGAAATATGACACTTATGAACCACAATACTACTAGATATAAACCTATATATACAGATCTAAACCCAATAAATCAAACACAACTCTAAACATTGATCTCGGATTTATCACTAATATTCAGGTGAAAGCCCATAAACGTGAGCAGATCGATGATGAAATGCTCAATGATGACTGAGTCCTCAAAGAAAACACCACGAACAATGAATCTTTCATTATTTCGAGAACTGATACTCCCACTAAACAGAATGAATGCAACACACGAATAAGTAAGGAGCCTCAAAGTGTTGACCTCTTTAAAATCCATCAGTGGCAAAACCCCAAACAAATACCAAAATTGGTCTTGATCCATCCGGGAGGCGGAGGCGGAGGCGGAGGCGGAGGCGGAGGCGTCCAAAAACACCGAAATCACGTTCCACAGAGAGAGTTATGCATGTTACCAATTTTGAACAAAAAACATTATGAAAACTGTTTCTTACCTCAACTTTAATTTTTTATCTGATAATTACCTCAACTTTAACACAATTGCACAAAAATATTCAATATTCACATTAAAAAAAGGAAAAAAATAGATTAAAAAAAGTAAAAAATGTAAAATTAAAAAATTAAAAAATTAAAATTTAGGCAGCTAGGCGGATTAGTCAGCGCCTAATCAGATTAGTCGGCGTCTAACTTGCTGGCCAATTTTCTTAATCGCCTCAGCCTAGGGGCACCTAGCGCCTAGGCGGCCGCCTAGGACGATTTTTAGAACACTGTTGTATATACTCTTTTTGAGTAAGCAATAGCAAACCTTTCTTAAAATCTTTGATGATATCCATGTCTAATATCATGCTAGCTTCACCAAGCTCTTTTATTTCAAAC
>JAUEKW010136361.1:0-11497 GCA_032274785.1 Ajuga reptans
GCTATTAAGTTAGTTAATTGGGCCTAAGGGTAATATTGTCAAAGATGGTTAGATTGAGAGTGTAAAAGGCTAAAATTGTACTAAAGTTATAAATGTGTCAAAATTAATATAAAACTTACAGAAATGGCTATTTTGATACATTTTCACTTCCATTTATAGACAGAAAAATAAGATTCAACAAATGCCTCTATGTGGACATATGTGACAATCCAAAAATCAACCCCATTCACTAAAATTCCAATATTCACAAATCATAGTGTAATTAAATGCATTAATACTCAATTCAATCCAATCATCCTAATTAACCTTCAATCAAAGCGGTTAAAAAACTTCAGTTAAAGTAAAAATCTGCAACTGCATTTGGATTAAAGTCGTCCTCTTCCAAATTAAGTTGAGTGAAACTCGGATCGAATATTTGGGTAATTTACAAAATAAAATAAAATAAAAATTAGAAAAGCAAAATAAAACAAAACAAAATAAATTCAACACCAACTTATTTTTGTGATTTTTGATTTATCAAATTTCACATTACATCATAGTGGATATCTTAAATAACCTACAATGAAGGGTGAATTTTTGGGAAAAGGTATAAATTTGCCCATTAATTTATATTCCAGGTTTAAATTGGTCCTTTAACTATTTTTTGTCCAAATATGCACTTGAACTTTTTAAATGAGTCAAATAAGCACCCAAACTTTTAAATTCGAGACAAATAGAACCTTTCTAAATATTAAAATAACTAAATATATTTAAAATAAATCTAAAAGTAACAAATAAAATAAAATATATATATATATGAAAAATTAAGAAAAGTATTTAATAGAATTCTAGGAAATTATTTAAATAAATTAAAGAAATTAAATTACACCAAATCCATAAGTTATTAAATATTTTCTAAATCTGTTAAATTATTTTAGATTTATTTTAAGTTAATAAATAATTTTTATATTTTATGTTATTAATTTCTTGATTTTTAAATATATTATTATATTTAATTTCTTATTTTTCTTATTTATTAAATATTTTTAAAATTTATTTAGTTATTTTAATATTTCAAAGGGTCCTATTTGTCTTGAACTTAAAAGTTCAGGGGTGTATTCGTCCTATGTCTTTTTAGACGAAAAAATATTTCAGGGTCTAATTTGAACCTCGAGTACCATTACAGGAGAAAATTTGTACCTTTTCCCTAAAGCGTTTTGGTTATTTACCACAGCTGGTATCCACGGCACCAAGAAACTCTTTTTTTATCAACTTTAGGCATGCAATTGCATTGTCCTTTTCATTCAACCATCCACTGTATCTATAGCTACACTACACCCTCAACCCTTCTTTTAGGCCGCGATTGGTTGGCCGGTTGGTATACGCGTGATAGGCTATCTTGAAGGAAAAGGGAGGTGCTGGGTTATCAAAGTGATTCGATTAATTAGTTTGGTAAGCAGCTTCTGCGCTTGGTTACTAGTCCCGTTATAATTTTTAATCAGTTTGGTTGGAATGTTTGTTTTAAAAGCAGTACCGGGTTACCCCTAGCATTTTCTACTAATTACGAAAAAAAACCCGTTAATGAACTCCCCCAAAAGCCCTTCACTATTTCACGCTTTTCTTCACCGTATTCCAGTCGTCTTCTTCGCTGCTGTCTGCGCACCCCCTCGCGCCCAAACCAGGAGATTACACAAGGGGCCTGTCTAATCTGAGTACCAGGTTTTCCTTTACGCGCCCCATTAATTCAATTTGCTCGGAATGAAATCGTTAATTTTCTAAGTAATTATGCCCTGCTTGACTACTTCTTTGATAGTCGAGTTTTTTAGGATTGACCATTGAATCATACAGCTTCGGAATACCTCTGAAATTTCAGAAACAATTTGAATGGTTGAATTAATCTACAATTTGATGTGTAGATGTGGCATAGCTGTTTATACTTTTTTTTTTCGTCAATATGCCCCTGGAAACCCAAAATAAAGTACTGCTGCTATATGCTTGAATGCTTGATTGAAGTGTTCATGCGAGTCAACAATTACATTTCTTCAGAATAAATAAGGTTCGTAAGGCGTTATGCACGACTTTGGCTAAAATTCATCCACCACCACACTATTGCCATTACTGACATTGTATTCGCATGCCTCTTTGGTAGACTTAGGTCCAATATGTGGGAAATATACCACAAAAGCATACACAGTAGTTGCTTGTAAACTGCTTGGCTTGCCTAGATTTTTATAAGCTTATTCAAATGTTGCCTACATAAAAGAGCATGAAATTATTTTGTTTAAATTAATTAAGGTTAAAATTTAAAGTTCTGTTTAGGAGTTCCATTGATATTTCTTATGTTTTTACACTTCAACTGCAGCGTATAATGGCTACCTCTTCTTCCCAACCTAGTCCACTAGACTTAAACCCGGTGGCGATTCGTAATAAAGTTGATAGAATGAATATGTTTCCCGCAAAGTTTGTAGACGTTTATGTTACAAACAACGTCTTGTCCTACCCCGATGTGTGCCGCTTCAGAGGTGGATCCGACTGGTATAAACTGCTAAGGCTTGATAATCCAACTTATCCCGAGCTAAGCAAGGAATTTCTAGGTTCGCTTCGGCTTTATTTTGCTGATGAAGAATATCTCGATGAATTTTTTATTACCTTCGAAATGGGTGGAGTAAAGGCGCGGTTAACGCTCGAAGAGCTGAATAGTATATACGGTATCAAACGTACCCAGTGCTGGACACTCTTCAACGAGTTTAATTGCGATTCTGGAAGAAGATCACATCTGGCCATGAATATGAGCCAATCAGAAGTCACGCAGCTGAGATACTTAATCCAACGCTACGGTATTTTTACTATGTCATTGCACACACCGTAATGGGGCGGAGCAACGATTTGCAAAAGGTATGTCCGTGGGACTTGTTCGCTCTTTGGGGATTGACAATTGGTAATCACTTGAATATGGTCTATTTTATGCTCAAACATATCCGGGACGTTGTTATTCCTCATGAAAAATCTTTTGTTATGGGCGGTTTGTTAACTCCTCTAGCTGAACATTGTGGGATTAAGATGGCCGACTACACAAAGTACGGGCAGTCGAAGGTCGACTTCAACACTTTGTTCGACTTGCACATGCTAAGACCTCTTGCCGATGGCTGTTTTCTACTCCATTTTGCCGACCGCCCCCCCCCCCCTACAGCTTCCAGCAAAGTTAGATCGGATCGGCCTTAATAAAGAAAATCGTACAAGCATGTAGACGTATAGAATTTCGGCTCCTAATTAGTCTATTTACATGTACTCTGTTATTGTAGTGCCAACTGACTTTTATTTAGAGGTGTTTCTTTTCATTCTTCCATTTGGAGCGCAAGAACAAGTTATTTAGATATTGTTGTAAGAATTAATCTTTATCTTAATGTGATTCTTTTGTTTTATTTCAGTGCAACTGAATAATCGAACTATAATCGCATAGAATAATGTTTTATGTTGTCTTAACTAAATTTTATTATAATACGTCAACAAGATAAATCTATCTGCTGTATTGTTACTTATATTTTTTGGGATAGTCCACGACAAAATCTGATTGCTATTTCATCTACAGTTGTCACCACCTCCATTATTTGAGGCTGCCCAATTTGAGTCAATTCAACTCTACAGAAAACCGTCTACGGCAAAATCAAGTTTCTGCATTTCCCTGTTTGGACTTTGATAATTTTCACTGCACAAAAGATACACAATTATCTATTTACAATTTCCAAGACTCTTATCAAAGGCCCAAACAGGAAATTTCCAAAACCTGTCACTATATTGTTAGACTAGGCAAGAAAATCTTTGTTTGCAGGACCTATTCAAAACATGTTTTCTTTTTCCCAACTACATCACCCATTCTCATATAAGCTTATGTAGTAAACTCAGATATTCCACAAAAGTGACTGGTTAACAAAAGAGGTCATCCTACAGTATTTACTATCAACTAAACGAGCTTGACTAAGTAATTATCTTTGGTCGGAATGGCACCCACATCGGCACCGCGTGGGGCGTTGCATCAAGAAAAGGTCTTTTATATGAAGGAATGGACCGAGGATATCGACCGTTGTTTTTTGCGTGGGCTAGCCGAACAGACTATGACAGGTAATCCGGTCAATCTTGGGCCGAACAAGGCTGCTATTCGGTTCGCAATGCATCATGTAAACAAGGTATTCGAAAAAACCTTCGACTATGCGACATGTCTTGAAAGGTTTAGGAAGCTACGCAAACGCTACGATGTGTACAGCTGGATTATCAATATCTCGGGTGTTACCAATGACCCAGTAACTTATGAGGTTGTATGCAAGGACGAGGATTGGGACTTCATATGTCGTGTAAGTATTGGTCCGTTTCATGCATTACCCAACTTTTAAATGTTAGGCTTATGATTTACAGCAGTGTGCACGGATAACATCTAAATCAAATTGTTATTTAATTTTTTTGGTTTTTTTTTTAAAAGGGAGATCCTCTAGCAATGGCTTACATGAAGAAAGGAGAATCGGATTTCCACACGCTCAAGTACATCTTCGAAGAACGCGATCCAGTCATTCTGAGAGACGATGCTGGCAATGAAATCATTCAAATATCTAGCGATCACAGTGGCCAGACGAGCCAAGCCCAAGGATGATGATAATATTTCAAACGTCTTCTGTAATGACTAATGAGCTTGCATGGTACACGAGTGACACAGACAACGAAGCATCTTGGAACAGTTCCTACCACGGAAGCTATCAATCCTCTAACGTCAACGCTCACTTCGAGCGGAAAAAAAAGGACCGCAATCATGCATCTTCCAGTCATGGCCATAACTCTTCTAGGCCTAGCTCTGTCGCCTCTTCCAGTCCCTTCAAGAAGCACTAAGCTGATAATATCGAGCCTGTATGTAGTTATATTTCCCGCACCTCTGTATTTCTGTATTCCCATGCAGTTTGATTGTAATCCACATGGCTATCTCAAGCCATCGTAATGTGTTTGTGTTGTTTTTAGGCAATGTTATGTTTGTAAGTTCGTCGAATTATGTCTGACGACACTATTATAATGTTTGATGTGTATCAGCTTTTGTTCACTTGTAGTTGTTTGCAGCATATCTGACTTATCTGCGTTGCTTATGCATGTCATTTTTTCCGACTTGCCCAAACAGTGCTTCACCAAATTCATGCAAAACTTAAATACTATTACACCATAAATAATTAATATTTAATAAAATAAACCCACAATCAGTGAATAGCGGTTCGACCGAATCCGCGGACGATCGCAGATTTATATAACAGCTCCCACCGCGCTATACAATGTTTTCGGTTGGATAAGGTTTTTGCATACATTAATTTATGTTTGTCGGTAGCTAGAACAGTAGCAGCACCGGCTGTCATGCATTGGGTATGATAGATCAACTCTACTTTATTGAAGACCACAAAACTGCAAATGTAGTGATAAGGCAACTCAGAAATCTCAAAAACAGATTTGGTTAAGCTTTTATCTGCAAGCTAGAACGTACAAATATCTATAGGTTATCCATGCTTGGGCCCATCTATCACGTGGTTGCAAAAAATTTGTCGTGGTTTTGGAACATCTACTTTATTGTCATATAGTTGACCAAGCTATTCATATACAAATGTCTTCTTCTTCTTATAAAGCACATGTACATTTTCCTTTGCTCACACCAACTTATCTAAATCAATCACTAGCTACTTCATATTACATAATGGCACCCCCAAATCAAGCTCAGCCCGACCCTATCCAAACTCGGGTCTTTTACACTCCCGAGTGGACGATGGAAGTCGACAACCGTTTCATTCAGTTACTTTTAGAGGAAAAAAGGGCTGGTACATTTTCACCGAGTGGACGTAACGGCCGTGCGGTACGTACTGCAATGCATATTGTAAACCTTACTACGGGATCGAGCTTCGATTATGAATTCTATAAGGACCGGGTAAAAAAACTCCATAAGCGCTACAAGGCCTTCAGTTGGATCCTGGGTGTTCGAGGTATAACGTACGACCCAGTTGCACACATCGTATCCTGCGAGGAGAGTGTTTGGGAATACATAACACAGGTTTATTGCTAACTAATTTCGAACACGTTTAGCATTATTCTTGTGTAGGAGAGAAGACGTGCATGTGATTTTATAATCATTTGTCGGATTCATGAGTGGTACTTGCTGTAGCTAATATTATTTTATTAATTACAGAACGAGCGCCTCGCTATTACATATCGGACCCGAGCGGAGGTTTAGTTTGAATCACTACGTGAAATTTTCTAAGAAGACGAAGACTCGGTCGGTTGGAATCAGCTAGAGGACATCACTCGCATATCTAGCGACCTCAAATCTATCAGTATACCCAAAGGTGTACAATTTCCACGCTATGAGGAGAAATCAACTGATCAAGAATGGTGGAACGAGGTTGCATGTCCCTCGAGTTCCTCTATCTTTGCTACCTCTTGCAGCAGTGGAAGTGTTGCCGCTGAGAAGAGATCTGTCAGTTGCATCTCCATCCCGTCAACGAGCAAAACAAAAGTCACAAAAAGCAGTTCTAGTGTTTCGTTCTAAGTGAATATTAGGCAACAACCCCGTGGTAATGTCTAAGCTGTTGTGATCGTCTGATACTTTAGGCTGTCTTTAAGGTTGTGTCATTTGTGAGTATTAGTATGATGTTTGTACCAGGTTATTCCATGTTGTTTCGAGTTCGGTTAAGTATGGTCGAGTCGTTTTAAGTAGAATGTCTCCTACCTCTAGGTATTATTGTGTTGCGAGTCATGTATGAGTAACATTTTTAGAATTTTCATGTAGTTTTGTGTGCCAGTTAATCCGTCATTGTTATAATTTATATTCACACGTACTGGCATACATCAAGTGCGTATGATCTTAGCCAAGTTTAATTTGAAAAATACAATGTCTTTTGCTTCTTTTCTTGTTCATTTTAGAGTGTTTACTATGTGTTGTTTTACTTTCTTTATGTTGGTTGGGTAAATTGGATGAAAGCATTTCTTTCATATTAATCTCGGGAAGATAAGACTTACTGTCTAAGCCTTGACATGTTCGTCGATGTTTGCATGGCTTTGCTGAATTGTGTATCTCGGCCGAGAAACCGAGTTGTCTCCGATCTTGACATTTTTGTCGATGTTTGCATGGCTATGGTAAATTATGTATTTTGGCCGAGAAGCCACCCTATCTCGGCCTAGACGTGTGCGTCGACGGTTGCATGGAATTGTTAAATACTGTATCTCGGCCAAGAAGCCTCGTTCTCTCGCCCTAATATGTTTTTGTCGATATTGTCATGGCTTTGCTGTATTGTCGATCTCGTCTGAGAAGTATCCCCATCTTTCCCTTCACGTTTTTTTCAATGTATGGAAATATATAAGACTAGCTCGAAATATTAAACATGTTGGCTTCCCTCAGAGTTGTAAATTAAAATTAGTTGATGGTGCAGCAGATTGATCGTTGATTACTTGTAAAACCCATCACACTTGCAAGAAAAATTTACGTGAGAAGATATGGACAACGAAGTTGCACAATCTTCTTGGATGAGATGGCAGGCCACATCTCTTATGTGGACATGTCTCGGTCACTAACTTTGATTAAAAAGCATGCCTGATTTGCTTCAAGATATGGGAGGTGCACTCCCTGTCGTTAACTCTATTTGTGCTATTTTACACATTCTTGATAAATCTACGATTCAGATTTTTACATGATAGGTTTCGTGATTGAGGGCCGACAGCTAATTACCATGATTAGCCGTGGGACATTGAGTAATATGTGAAATGATTTACCCTTAAACAGACTATCAAATTTTCGTTGTAATTAGCAGACTGAATTATTTGATGATTTAATCTGATTAATTCTAATGTGTGGCTCGTTGACGTTCTGTTTATGTTAATATAGTTTGACCCCTGCAGATTGCTTACAGATGTGAAGCTTTACAATGTAATACACTGTTGAACTGTAGACCCGAAGTATTAAATGTTGGGAAATTTGTGAACCCATTTGTGCAGATTTGAGGAAAATTATAAGCAAGCAAATTAAGCAAGAACCACCAACAGTTGGAAAACTTGGGCACGTTCACCCACCGATTACTAATTTACACATAAAGTAGTCCATACAATCATGTCTCCGATCAAAGAGACACCTACCAGCTACAGTTAATATGCTAATATTTTATAACTAACTTGAATTGAACATATTAAGATGTCATAAAGTAGTTTGCTTCAATCTGCCAGCATACGCAATTACAAAAATAACAAGCAATGCAGCACATTCAGATGCTACCGGTGAGCTTCATCATGATCCATTCCTCCTGTGCATCAACAGACAGGCTGAAAAATATCTCTAGGTCCTCTGTGTTCTGTCCTAGCAGCTTCGTTGCACGCAGCTTCTCCTGCAGTGTGAGACTTGGGACATGGTTAACAAGCTCAAACACCTTTTTCCTAGCCTCGCCAAGGTCAACTTTGTACCCAATGCGCTTAGCAATATCTCCAAGCCGCTTCGACGCATCGACACAAAAACTTATGACGCTTTCGGACATGTCATCGTCAACCTGTCGCCCCTTGCGTTTCTTACCTGCGGGCTTAATCTGGGAAGCGTTGCTGGATTGGGGAATATTTTCTGATTGGGAGCAAATTTCTTCGTGAAAACCGGACGACTCTTCTGGGAACTGCATTGGCAACGGTGGTGCATCAAGAACTTCATTGCCGCTAGGATCTCTTGCAGCCCCACCTACATCCTCGGCACCCTCGCCGGTTGCACAATATTTTCTAAAAAATTCGCACCAATCTTCATAGAATGGCCAGCTTTTGAATTTCATCATACGGACGTTAGCATCAGCCTGCAAACAAACAAAAAAAACAACAAAAAAAAAATAAGAAAGAAAAAAAACACAAAGCAATAAAAAAAGGTATTAGAAGCCTAAAAAAAGAGAGTGACAACATTGTTTCAATAAAGAAAAAGCCAATACATACGTCAAAGTAAAAATAAAAAATGATGCTGGATACCAAACAGGAAAGTGTACAGGATTGAACAAATTAAATGCAAAGAGCAAATCTGAAAATTCAATGTTTAGGCATTGTTAATTCTGTAAAAAAACTGAGTCTTTAAATTTCTTTTATGAATCAAGTTCACAATTCAATTAAAAGAATTAATGGCCATTATTTTGAGCTGAACAGGGTTCTATCCGATTTAACTCGTTTATGACCCTAGATTTGAATGGGTTGGTCAATCCCCTTTGTCCAATCATATCCAAACATTGTCTTGACAGTGGCCACAGGCCCACACCAGCCCAAACCTTTAACATCGGAAAATATATCAAACAAATCATAGAATACCTTATAAATTAAATACACCATTCACCAGTTACATACTAACCCGTTTAAATTCTCTAGCATTCATCGTAAAATTCAAGTCCAAATCATCTAATAATCACTAGAAAACATACTTCATTTTTCTCATTCGTTCATTTCATCGCCCATCAATGACCGATCTCGCACTGCCCGGTTTGAGAATTGTCCAATTTTTTTCCAAAAAAAGATATCAAAATCAACGGGGTTCGGGCAATTCCTGCCCAAAACGAAACAGAAATACAAATACAACTCAAAACGAAAACTATTAGACCTTAAAAGCAGCAGCACCAAAAGTAAATTTTCTTCTATCTAGCGTTTTCCACTTTGACAACCACAAAATACATGAACCAACAGCAATTTTCAACTTTACATCACAAGTCATCATCTGAAAATGCTCAAGTCATATAAATTTCAATGAAGCAATTCATTTATTAAAGCAATGAGTAACAACAGCTCAAAATTTGATGCAACTAAAGAGAGCATCTGGAATTGGAACCACAATTTACATACAGTAAATATTATAAAATGTTTGGAAAGTCAGAATAACTTTTAAATTATTACCTTAATGCATGCCTCCCAGGCCTCATCCGACGCGTCAATCATGTGGGTCTTTGGGTCCAAGCCGACGCCACTACGGGACAGCATCGTAAACAAGCTGCTGTAGTTCTTCTTCCAAGTGTGTATCCTCAAGTTTATGTGAGGGGTCACCTTTAAATCAGTTTTTGGGAACGCCTTAAGCATGATGTTTTCCAATGCCGATAGATAGCCAGGTTTGAAACCATTTTCGGACTTCCAACCACCCGCTATTATCTCTTTCATACCGGCAAGTAGAACCTTTTCCTCCTTGGTGCTCCAGCTTCGTCTGCCCTTATCGTGACGAAGACGCTGTGGACGAACGAACCGGACGCTGTTACCTTCCATCGTAACCTAACAAGGTACAATTAGAAATTAGCGCGATAAGTAATATGATGAATGAGAGATTAAAAAAAGGGAGCTTATTACAAAGGCAAGAGGCATGGATTTACAGTAGCCTACATAACACAGCACCCAAAAAACAACAACGTATTAAACACCAAAATTTCGTAATGTTTAGTAATCTTCGAAAACTGCACAGAATAAATATATATTTGTATTCGGTAATTGATGAACATAATCCTCCAACTAGTTGTCCTTACCATTCATGTTGCATGATAACATTACAAAGAACGCTGCTTCCAGGAAAATAACTATACGATCTCCCGGGTTACACCATTTATGAAATAAAAAAATGAAGGTTTATGCGACGGATTTCTTCTAAAGAGCAAAAAAACAATTAATAGCAAAAATTGAAGACAGTAGATGGTCCATTAGGCAAAAATGATGAACAATTTGAGTACAGTAGCAATCATAACACACGTACATTAAATAGTGCAATACAACACAAATAACAAAGTTTGTTTTGATAGATAACAAAAACTATAAAATTTAGAGGGCCTGGCAACCCCAAAATCAGTGGCCATAAGCTTGCCACTCCACGAACATTGATTCGCTTAAATTGTCACGGAATGCAGTCCATGCAGTCGAAGATTCAACACTGTCAATAAAATCACCGTCTTCACCATCATCATGATCTATGGGCAGGTCATCAAGGTCTTCTAGTAGGGGGTCGTTGGGCTGAAACTTCCTTATGAAATTGTGAAGTAGTCTGCAAGCCATAATGATCCTATTTTGAATTTTAATGGGGTAAAACGTTGCACTCTGAAGGCAAGCCCATCGTTTTTTCATAAGCCCAAAAGAACGCTCAATAACGTTCCTCGCCCTGGAGTGGTTCATGTTGTAGAACTCTTGCGCATTCTGTGGTAGAGACGGACCCACCCCCCAATCATCTAGATGGTAACGAACTGATTTGTAAGGCGTTAAAAAACCTTCCCCGTTAGTGTACCCGTTATCGCACAGATAGTAGTTGCCTACAAAAGAAATTTTATAATTATGTCGGACACCTATACTATTTTCTGATTGGTCAACATACGTAAGGCTAATGCTACAAGTGACAAATTCTAATAATACCTTGAGGAACCTTAAACCCATTGTCCCTATTAACCGCATCCCTTAAAACTCGAGAATCCGCAGCAGATCCTTCCCAACCAGTGAGCATGTAAATAAACTGCATGTCAGCATTACACACAGCAAGCAC
>JAUEKW010136372.1:0-11495 GCA_032274785.1 Ajuga reptans
ATCTCAGTTGTGAATACTAATTATATCTTACAAGGAACCGAAAATGTGATCTTCTGTGTGACTACAACACACCACATCTTCTACAATATAAGATAAGAGACATACAAGCAATCATTAAAGAAAGTAATAATGTGAAGAAAACATTTATTTCAGATAATAAGGAAATTAAATATACGTCCACAAAGCCCAAAAAAAGTTTGCTTTTCCGTATACTCCAACAGTTTCTTGAAAGTAACACGTAATACTTCTCGGGTAGAGTAATAAGTAATAATTTTCATATAACACAAACAATTTTTTTAACTTAAATAAGTATTGTTTGCACTCTGCGTCCGAATTGCATGGATGCACATTGACGTATCTACACGTCCCGGGGCACGCCCGCCAAAAAAATCTTAATTTTTTACTTCATTTTTTGAAAGATTAATACATTAATTAGGTTAAAAAAATAATATTGTGCCCCATACTCGATTGACTTTAGTGTAGTATATATTTGTATATTGATTATGTCCCCTTATATATTAATTGTGTCCTGTTATGAAATTTTTCTGGATCCATCCATACGGATGCACATACGTTTTTGCGGTGTAGAAACTATCAGATGCAAGCACAACAATGGCAATAAAAATAATACACCGAGGTGGAAATTCATTGATTTTAAGAATAACAGTAAGAAACATAAATCTTACTTAATAATATAATGAAACCGTCTATAAATAGTAATTTTTGTATTTTTCCGCTCAAACACACTTACTTAATCTAGAAATTGCAAGTTTATGGTAAGATTATATTAATTATAAATTTAGGCTAATCTGTTAATATCAGTATTTGAAATACAAAATCTTTGGCTAATTTGTTAATATTTAGAAAATATTCTCTCAGCATATATCGATGAAATTTATAGTAAGATTATGCTAATCACAAAATTTGGCTAATCAGTTGAAAATATCAATATTTGGAAAATAAAATCTTCTGCTAATCTGTTGATATTTGGAATATAAAATTTTATGGTAAAATTCTGCTAACCACAAATTTCGACGGATTTTCGGCCGCTATATATGTCCAAGACTATTTTCCTAAATTATCTTCTAAATCTTTTAAAAATGGTAGGCAAATAATATAACCTCATTTAATTTAGCATTTCACAGCACATAATCACCGATTTATTCCCTTTAATTTTACAGACTGATAGCATACAATCAGGGATTAATTTATCATAGTTTAGCGACTTCATAGCACAATAATCGGATCTCGTTACCACAAATACTAAAAATACACGTATCTTCACCATATCAATTAAATTGGCGTCCATCAGTGGACGTATGATTAATTTCGTATTACAATAGTACCATAAAAATATATCATCTTTATTACTCCCTCCGGTCTAAAAAAAAAAGTTATACTAATATTTCAATCCTAGAATCTTAAACACAATATAGTTACTATCTAACACATAATATGTAATATGTAATGTAATAATAAACCAAAAGAAGTACTCCCTCCATTTCTTTTTAATTGACGTTTTAGCTTGAAGCGGGTGAATTAAGCATTAAATAGATTGATAAATATATTCTTCATCATTCCCCTTTCTCTCTCATTAATCCCTAAAATTATGGTTTCAATAATTATCCCCCTCTCTCTTTGATACGGTAGTTAAAACTTAGAGATATTGTAGGATTGAAATATGGACAAAATAGGAAGAAATAGTAGAAAATATCTAAAACAACAATTAATTAGAAAAATCCTTAATAAGCTAAAACGACAATTAAAATGAAATGGAGTATCAGATATCCTAATAGATAATCTTATCACAAATGAAACATATCCTAGTAAATAACAAAGAATCAAATTCTAGTAAAATGAAATGGAAGGAGTATCAGATATTCTAATTGTAGTAAAAAATACAGATTTTGCCCTCCTCAAATTCTAAAAACTTTAATAAATATCCTAAAAAATTAAAACCCCCTCATCAAGAAATCATGGCTCCTAATAAGAGTAATTAGTCCATTTGCTAGCTCAAAAGAGGACAGCGAACTCACTCTGTAGCTCAATTTTCCTTTTCTGTATGTATTGATAGTGGAGCTTTACCATGATACATAGACGATATTGTCTTCTCGGAGGCTTTGGTTGATTAATATATGATTGTTTTACTCTTTAAAAAAAGAGAGTAATTACTCCTTTCTGCTTTAAGAAAAAGAAAAACAATAATTAGTTCTTTCCTCCAAAAAAAAAAAAGAAAAAAAAAGTAATAAGATTACAAAGAATGATGAAGGAAAACGAAAAGGCAAAGGTGAGTGCGAATCTCACGAGAAAAACAAAAATAGCGTTACCGTATTTTGTCGGACTCAACCCGAGCCGTTACAAATGTGGTCCCCGACCCGTTTGACGCGTGTTCAAATCCCTTGACAAACGGTGATGATGATATGTCACACTTACAGGCACTAAGCGGTCGCCCTCCACACTCGATTTCTTCCCGCGAACTCACTATAAAATCCAACAAAACGTTTCCTATTCTCACTCATCACTCGTACTACACACACTACTACGAACAAATGCCAAAGGACTTTTGGAGCTCAATGAATTTCTCAGGTATAGTTGAGAAATTTACAGTTCTATTTACTTTTTTTTTTTTTTCGTTTCAAATTGATTTTTCCCCTTTTTTTGAGGGGTTGATGTACTTGTTCCTTGTTTTTGTTTTCTTTTGTAATTTATTTATTTATTGCTGATGAAATGTTTCTCTGTGTGTGTATTTGTGATTGAAAAGGTAAACAAAGAAAAGAGAGAGATTCAACAATGAAAATAGGAAGGGTTAATTTTGTTTGTATAATTGTGGTTGGTCTGTATGTTTTTGAGTAAGATTTATTTATTTTTAGTTAAATTTATATTGTAGTCTTGAGAAAATTTATTTGCGTCACCGTTTATCTTACTCTGTGTGCGTGTGTGGCGATTTCTGTGTGACCGTGTGTATCTGTGCTTGCATGTATGTATTAATTGCAGTGAGTAATAATCTGAGTTTTCCCTAGGTGTTTGTTTCGTCGCTGTTCGTCTGATCATTTTCATTTCTTTGCCTATATACTAATTGCTTTGATTTCTGGAATATTTTTGAATGTTTACAGTTCTGGTGTTTATGTGTAGCATTATGTGAACTTGAAGGATGTACTTATATGGTTAATTGGGACAAAAAAGAATAAAATTCACATATTCATGTAATTCGATACATTTCTTAAATTTCTGCTAAGTGATAGAATTTTAACCCCAAAGGCGACGATCGCTTGGTATTTGGTGTACTTTGCTATATAGTTTCTATGAATCCATTTGAGAAGAACCTAATTTTCGTGCTGGCAATACGTTTCTTTAGGATTTCGTGCATGAAATTATCAAGTTCCTCCATTGCTTCTTGCAAGAGATGGCTTTGGAGGCTTTTCTGGATTCTAACAACTACTCACAAATGCCTATAATACTACCTCTTAACGGGTCTGGAGGAATTTTGGAGGCTCTAACCTCTCAAAGCTCAATCCAAAATGAAGAGTATATGCATTCTATGCTCAGTATCACACCGTTGAATACAAACTTTGGTGCCGATTTTATTAATTCAACATTTCTGGAAAATTCTCCGACTTCTAGATCTGCTATTGGCATTCCGACAGGTGCTCATTTGCAGTTTCTTGGCAACACTAATATGGAGCCTTACATCAGCAATCCCTCCTACCCTACGCCATTTCCAAGCTACAATCCGGCGGATGCCTTATGTAGTGATGATACAATTTCTCGTTTATTTCACACCAGAGAAAAAGAGAGCAAGAAACGACACTTGGGACCAGACATATACAAGACGAAAGGACAAACTCGTCAAAATTCAGTTCCGAGTCTGAAGAAACCAAGAATCGATGTCAACCAAGAGAACATCCAGCAGGAGATTATTCAAGAATTACTGCTGAAAGAGTTACAAGAATGCAACCCACAGCTAAAGGAAATGATCGAGCAGTATAGACGGCAATTGCAGCTTAGTGGATGTCACATGCAGATACCAAAACAACTTGTGAAAACGCAAAGCAGAAGTGTTCTTCCCCAGGATAATCGTCAAGATATTTCCGCTCCTTTGCTTGATGGTGGTATTTGTTCCCGGAGATTCAAGCAGTATCTATTTCACCTGAGAAATAACCGACATGTTAGTAATAGCTTTCATCCTTTTTATATGCCTTGTTATGTATAATAGGCGATCAAATTCTGTACATTAGAAAAATTATTGTGTTTTTTAAGATGTTGATCTAACATGCTGTATTGTCTGATTACCCGATAGGACAACAGCATTTCCTATTGGAAGAAGTTTGTGTCCGAGTATTATGCCCCTGGTTCAAAGAAAAGGTGGTGTTTCTCTAAATATGAAAACATTGAGCTGCACACTGCCGGTGCTTTCTGCCCTCAGTCTATGGTGGGTCTCAATGAAAACGTTGCGTTTCTTTTGGAAAACTTTGTTTTGTTTAGTTCTGATAAAAAATTGCAAGTTTTATTGGGTTCATCCCATTTTCATCGAGTTCGTCCACATTTCAAATTTCTCATCTAAAACAGAACAAGTTGCTTGTTTCAGGAGACTTGGTGCTGTCAACTATGTGGTTCAAAATCAGGGAAGGGACTGGGTATGATCTATACTATATCTTCCACCTGCTTTCAAAATTTCCTTATTTGATTTGTAAGCATCATGTTTTCTAATATCAAGGATGCAGCTCCTTTTCTATCCCCCCCCCCCTCCTCCTCCCCCTCCCTCCCTCCCTCTCTCTCTCTCTCTCTCTCTCTCCCCCATGTGCAGCTTAAACATTCACAGAGCAATTAACAATCTTATATGTGCTTTTCATATGATATGGTAGTGGCAACTCTCGAGATATTTCCTAGGCTTTTTAAGATAAAGTATGAGAGTGGCATGCTCGACGAAATTCTGTTTCTGGATTCACCCAGAACATGTAAAGTGGCATGTGGAGTATTGCTGGAATACGGGAAAGTCATTCAAGAGAGTGTGTATGATACATTTCGTGTTGTTCACAAGGGTAAACTTCGTATTATTTTCAGGCCTGATTTGAAGGTATTAAGTTAATTATTTGATACAAAATTTTATCTACTGCACTTGGTGCCAATGCTGGCTGTGACCTCACGGCAGGAGCTCTATATATTAAAGTATTTGTTGCTTGACATTTCACAGATTTTGTCCTGGGAATTCTGCATAGAAAATCACGATGAATTTCTACAACGTACATTGTTTACTTCTCAGGTACTAAATTCTGTTCTTTGGATGGTAAATGCAAAATCTCATAACATTAAAATATTAATTTTTTTACATAGTTAACTTTCTTACTAGATATCTGGATATCTTAACTTAATAAGATAAATGATGATTTTTTTTTTGTTGTACTTGTAGGTTAATCGGTTGGTTCAGGCAGCAGAGAAATATCAAGATATTCAAAGTTGTGCTTCTTCTGGGGAATCGTCGCAAGATTTGCGAAAAGTTTGCGATATGTAAGCCATATCCCTTTTTCTCATTCTAAATGTACTTTTACAATGAAAAAGATCAAGACAAATGATTTTCATGTAGTTGATGAACTTATATCGTGCAGGTTTTCGTCAGCAGGAACTCAAATTTTAAGAAATATGGAACTACCACTGGTGAATGACTTGGGATATCCGAAAAGATTCATTAGGTACTTGCAGGTAATTCTTCTGGAACTTGTACTCTGCGATGGCCATAATTGCTGTTTAATGCTATATCATTTCTCTAAATCTCTGCAGATAGGTGAAGTTGTCGACGGCATGAGAGATCTTATGACAATCAGTCACAACACGAAAATGGGACCAATTGGTATGTGCTAATAAATTGATGTAATAAGCGAAATCAGAGTCCATTCTAATTAAATGTGATAAAATGGACAAAATTCGGAGTTCTAAATCTTGAAACCCTGTATGTAGAGTGTTTGAACAGTTACTCTAGAGGCTGCAAGAACGATAACCATATGAACAGGAAACAAGAAAACGAACTATTTGCCGGTTTTCATGCCACGTCCCAAAATAGTAATATTTCAGGCTTGGGAAACTTGGGCTTGGCTTTCATCAATTCAAATCATCACTTCTGCGGGCCAAACTCTTCAGTTCCCTTCAATGGGGGCCCCGAATCCTGCATAACGGGTCATCATGACCAGGCCATATCCTTGGGGCAATCTTTCAGCTCCAGTTTGCACAACGAGACGGCCAGGCAATCCGACCGAGCATGTGCAACGAGCAGGGAGGTGCCTTATGGGGAGAGCTCCAACGGTAGTAATTTTTCCAAGGCTGGTGACTTAACAGCCGTTAGTAGAAGAGTTGCTGTTAAAGAAGAGCCGTATTCGCCGGAAAGATTGTCGGAAGCTTTCCTAAGTTCATCGGCAGGCTTCTGTAAGATCCAGGATTTGCCATGGTGAGTACATAGGTATTTTGTCGGAGAGGATCTGAAGCTCCGGTCCAGAAAATGGTGAAAGTTGGCTTTAGCTTTCTGTTTAGATGTTACACTGAATATATGTGGCTATTTTAGAATTATGGATATATCTTTGTTTTGATGGAAAAAACAATTCAACAAAATCAAATATTATCTAGTCCATAAAAAGCAGGATGGTGTATTTTTCTGGTTTTGTTGAGCCTAAGTTGATTCTATTTCAGACTACTTTCAGTGTTAAAATAGTATCTAGAATAAATCAATTTTGAAGTTTTAAAGCTAGAAGCAGCCTAACTTTTGCCTTCTTCTAATTTTAGACTTATTCATCATCTGGAAACAAGGTAAAAGTGCTTAGGCAGCTACTGGCAAAAAGAAATATTTTTTTATTAGTGCAAAAAGTAGTGGAAGCTGTTGGAGAAAGGAGTGCAGATTGTGCACTAGAGTGGTGCAAACTGTTGGAGATGACCTTGAAAAAATAAGGTCTCAAGGAATTTTCCAGGCAAATGAAAGTGACGATGACTCAAATTGTTGGAGATAAGGTCTCAGATTGTGCACTAGAGTGGTGCAAACTGTTGGAGATGGCCTTAGTTAACAAGGAATTTTCCAGGCAAATGAAAGTGACGATGACTCAAATAATTCCTAATTAACAAACGAAAGCCTTAATTAATTTAAAATGAAACAAGAGGTTGATGATGTAGGCAGAATTCAAATGACATCTGTTCAACATACAACAATTGAAATATGGTTGTACAATACTCCTAGCTAGCACCTGCTAATCAGCTGATGTCCACATTTATCGACTCACAACACAAGCAAGCTCCTAATCTACATACACTACTATACTACTTAAGAAGAGATTGAGATTGGTGGCAGCCGCACAGGATATATCTCTACAGAATCTACAGAAAGCCCACCTTTTGTGTGCGTGCAGTCGATCTGTGTCATTGAGAATTTTACTTTGATCGACTTGCAAGAATCTGGAACAACAAAATCGCCGGCATGATAAAGTATCCATTTCCCCGGTTCCTTTAAGTAGCACCGCTTCGTTGCCTTTTGGCCATCAGAAGTCGAGATCTGGAATCTAGCAGGCTTCTTATCCCAACCATGAACGTATTGAGAATTACAGAGCCGTCGCCCAAACCTCTTGTATGAACGACCCAACTGCAGCCTGAAAAAGAGGCTGTATGATCCACCTGGAAACGGGAACTCCATCTCCCCGTAAACCTCAAACCACCAGATTTGTTGCAGGTATGCCACTGACTCAAACCTACACCAACAATCCATTTGAGATTCATAACCGAAAAATATATGCAATCAGAACACAACCAGCCTCACCTAGACTCTTCAGTTGGAATGCGAGTCCAGTACCTCCTATCATCGATCCCTGTTATCGCCAGCCCATTCCACGATATCCACATACAACTCTTGCCTGTCATCTTATCCAACCACACCTTCTGCAAACAAATCCCCCATTAACAACGCTTTAAATCTCAACACATATTTAACTTTCACAATGCTCCACAACATTATTTGTCCGCTTTCCAAAATACTTCCAAGTTTTCTACAGTAATCCTCATTATTTTCACTGCAATGATCAAATCTGCCAAAATAAATTAAGCAACAGGGGAAAGATGTTGAACCTTGGTACCACCATCGAGAGAATTCGGGGTAGAAAGCCTAGCATAGATATCCCTCTTACATAAACCCTTTGAGAAAACATCATATTTCTCAAATAATCTCGTAACAACGTCTTCATAGTTCGCCGGCAACTTCGTTTCCCAAACAAAATCCGCCGACGAGGCCCGTTTAAAAGCCCGATTCACAATTGCTAGCCTGCAAATCTGCGGCGGCTCCAGATACGACAGCACCAACGCCACGCAGCTCTCCGGCAAGTCACCCAGCTCCGTCTCCGCCGGAGAAGCGGCGCCCGAGCACCTCCCCGGAGCCAAGAACGAAAATGTTGAGCCCATTTCCGAACAAGACTTGCCTTAAACAAGTCGAAGCATATATATATAGACTATGTATTACTATTACACAGTGCTGATTAACATTAAATGCAGAATATTTGCTTTGATGATTTGGTTCATCTTATCTTAACATAATTTTTAGAAAATCTCTCTCCCCTGTCTGCTTTTATTTTTCAGCTAACAGTATTTTGAAATTTACTAGTATTTTATTAATTTTTAATTATCTAATTATGTTATTTGAAAAAATTACTAGGTCTTAAGCTTATTTGCATCTAGTGGTGACAGATTACAAGAATAAAAATAGCATTAGTACTCGATGTTTAATATTAAATTAATAAGACACAATGAAATATTATTTTCAAAAAGAATATAAAATAAATATTATAGAATTCTTAGCTAAAATTTTAAGCAGAATAACGTAAGCAATATTCTGGAATTTTCAGTAAGTTTCTATCCCCAGCCCAAAAGTTATTCCATTTTACTTTGCTAAGCAAAGCATATAGCAAAACAAACATGCGGACTCCACCCACTCCATATGCTCATTCACACACACACACATGCATATATTTGTGTACATATACATATATATGCAATTCTTGTTTTCATTTTCAAAATATATATAAACTATGTCTGTGTTTGGTTGGGACTGAAGTCTACTGTGACACTGTTGACTGAAGTAAGGTTGCTGAGAAAAGTAGCTGAGGATTGTAAAAAATGTGTGTTAAGCCCCCAGCAACTATTAAAGACAAAACACATGCTGGGGTTTGAAGATGTCTCAAACCAGCTGTGCAGAAACCCATCCAAACACAACATATATTTCAAGTATTATATCTTTAACATATAAGTAAAGGTCAAGGGTTCAAATTCGACTCCGCCACCCCACTCAAAAAAAAAACATCATTAATATATATTTAGTATGTATGAGAATGGAAATTAAGGCAGTGTTTGCGAAAGATTAAAAAAAAGTGATTTTAGACTTTTAGCTTAAAAAAAAAGTTATTTTGAGTGTTTGGGAAATCTGCTTTTGGCTTTAAAAAATTACTTTAAAGCCAAAATCTAAAAGCAGTTATATACCTGTTTTTTGGTGTAAAATCATTGAATTAAGCAATTTTTCAGCAAACTTTTAGATTTTGACAAAATCACTTATTTTTCAAACACTACCAACTTTTACAACAAATCATTTTTTCCATAATCTCTAAAATTAATCAATTTTTAAAAGTAGAAGCAACCGCAAACACAGCCTAAATGGTTTGATAGTCGACATCTTTCGATGGAATTCACCTTGATAATATAACACACATTTGAACGAATTATTTTGTATAAAAAGGATTTCAATGCGCAACTAGAACTCGAATTTATTAATAAAAAAAGGATAATATACGTGTACAAAATAAAATCTTTTAAGCTCCCATCAATTAAACAGTAAATAAATCAAGTATAATTTTTTAAGTTTAATTACAAAATGAATGAGCTTTAATAGTAATATGTAGGCATGCATTTAATTTATCCGAAATGTATTTCATAATATGAAAATAAGAAACAAAATATTCTTTATTTGAAGGAATAAACTATTTTAACATTATTATTATCTTCAATTTATTTAATTTATTTAATATGATAAAATATCTTTGAGGAACTTTCTGGTTCTCATTCTCATTGACAAGTCTGAAACCAACCAAAGTATCTAAAACCACATGCTACTCTATTTCTCTTACTACCTTTATTTGTTTCTTTTTTATTTATTTTTTAATTAATAGTGGAGTCATATGCTATTCTACAAATATCCAATATAGGTTGTACTTGATGTTTTATATTTCTATATGAATTGGAAAATTCTACCAATAATCTACCACACATAAAAGAAAATAAAAATAAAATTTAGGGTGTATATTTTTTTTTATTTAAATCAATGCAAAATTGGATGGTGAATCTACTCACTTGAGTATAGTGGGTAGGATAGAACGAATCGATGAATATGTGGTTGCCTAGTTGTACTTCCTTATTCGTCCAAAATAAATTTACTATTTTTGAGTAAAAATTATCTCCTATGTACAACATTATTATCTTTTGGTTCCCTTAATCGATAAAACTCCTATCTTTAATTACTGTTCATCCACAAAGGGAGGTTATAACTAAAATGTGTTGCTAGTTCTATTATGACGAATAACTTCTCGGTTGTAAAAATTACATTATAAAGATACCGATTATATGGGTCTAAAATTCAAAACTATAAAAAGATACCGAAAATGAACAACTACTAAATTTAAATGACTACAAATTTTAAATTGAAGCAACATAAACAACTCTACTGGATTGTGATAAATTTGAAATACGAATGGTAAAAGATGAAAGAAGTTAGAATCAAGTGGTGATGGAACAAAAAGTATTGAGATGATGACATATAGTACTTGTGGATTTGACATAATGTTATTAAAAATACAATAAGTTACGTTTCTTAAGATAGTAACACCTCAAACTTTAATATGATATCGACAACCGGCGTCGGGACAAACTCAAAATGAAAGTATATATGCAAATTTCGAATGCGTAGTGTAAGGGAACTATCTGAACTTACACGGCTTGTCGACTTATAGATTAATTCACTACAATGATCTTGAATTTAACAAGTGACCTAACAAAATATAATTATGATGGGAAATAAACCAACAAAAGCAATATAATACTAGATTAATAAATAGTTATTGAAGATGACATCATTCACATCACATTATAATATTGTGTTCATCGAACTTCGATTTGAGTTAGGTAAATTTGGAAAAATGATAATTTATCTTCTATTTACAGAAAACGTGTGTAGCGCTCGTATTCAATATATGTACAAAATATATTTGATAAATAATTAATTTATATCTATATATCCTAAAAAAAAGTTACATATATAAAAAATATGGCAAAAACTTATATGCCCCCGTTGCATGTATCTTTTTATATACAACGGGTAGGGTAATTCTACCCGGTCAAAAAGGTATTACTTTTATACCAAAATGTATTACTTAATTGGCAAAATGTATTACTTGTTTTAATAAATTTATGAATGAAATTATAACTTTGGATTG
>JAUEKW010136383.1:0-11491 GCA_032274785.1 Ajuga reptans
ACCAAAACCAAGTGGTGGGTTTGGGTTGAAACTTAATTTTCGAACAGAACTGTCTCAGTTGATCTAAGAGTGAATCTTGACCAAGATTTTCCGCTGCATCTTAGTCAAGATGATTTAGATCATGTCTTGTTGCTTGGATCGTCGGCGACGACAGGTGTTCCAACAATTTTTGCTCCTTATAATCGGTTTTCACCTGCATTGTTTCCTCACCTTTGTTCTGAGATGCATAAATCTGCCATTGACACTTCTTGTGTTGACACTTAACACTTTACTTGAATCTTCTATGGCTGGTTAAGTATGAACTTTATCTCTCTGTCCCACTTGATGGATTGTGCTCTAACTACAGCTTTGACCTCGTTGTGGTCTCGAATGTAAGTTTAATTCCGTATACATAATTGAGATTATAAGATCAAACATGGATCTTAGAATTTCATAAATTTCATATTCTCGCAAGATAGAAAATTATGGCACTAACCTAGATGCGCCATGGATTAATTTCTTGATTTCTTGATGATGCATGGATTGATTTCGTGATGGATGAAATTGATTGATGGAAGGAATTGATTTCTCCCTCCTGACCTTTCTTTTAGAACAGAGCACTGAATGACATCAATTATGTGATAGAAATAATATAACTCTGTTTTCTTTTATAGGCGGAGAGAGGACTGATTCCTGATAGGATTATAATGCAATTAGGATTGCTATCCGTTCACGGTCTATCAACGTGTAAATCTTATCTTATCAGATATATGCTGACCAAAACTTATCCAGACATTATTTACTTAAACCATAAAGATATCTAAAATATTTAATAACTTAATTTGATGGCACTCGGGCCACAAAAATCTTACATGGAAAGGTCATTAACACTTCAAATTGAGGATCAACAATGTTCAATTTCTTGTTAAAAACTGGAAAGCTAGGTGCCTTCCTCTTCTCTTGCTCAACAACTACTTTTCCCTTGCTTCTAGTGCACACACCACTACTACACCCATCCTCTGGCACCTGTGGTTGCTGTGAACCACCCCACTCCACATCAGTACCAACATTGTTTCTGAACAACTCATTGTCACTAATATCCTCTTTACTATCCACAAAGTCCTCAGAAATATCAGAATATGTGTCCACAGACTGGGCATCATCACTGTCCCCACTATCCATATCATCTACCACATGGTAGAGTGGAACAGGGAACTATGGAGACTCCACCTCTTCTTTGACTTCCCCTTCTCCTTCTTCACCTACCTTATCACCCATGAAGTCAACAGATTCATCAACCTCCAGCATCCAACCACCTATTTCTTCACCATCAGAAGATTCTGCCTCCTCAACAAACACTTTAGCATGCTAAACAAATATACAACCTACCCTAGACTCCCCAAAAAATTGAATTATCCTAATCGCATCATTGTCATTCTCCAAGGGGTATACAGTATCATCATCAGTAATGCCTCCTTTACTGCAATAATACCCCTTCACCCATTTTAAACCTAACTCACCACCCATTGCATTAATTTCCAGAAGAGACGGCTCATCCGGGTTGTAATAATCAAAGTGATCAATATGCATATCACGACCACTATAGACTTTCTTTCAAAAGTTAAGAAACTGACCCACATGGTGCATTCGGATGGTGAAGAGGGCAGAGTGTGGTCCTACCATGTGAAAAAAATACACAAAAGTTACAACACCTAAATCATTTTTTCAACCATGTAGAAACAAAAGCAGCATAGGGGACCCAACATTTTTTTTTCAATTTAAAAACCACATCTTTACACCCCACTAACATACACAAATATTGATATAAGCAAAATAAAAAGCTGAAAAGATTCTTACAGAATATTTTAAGCAACAACAGGACAAAACACAAAAGAATATAAATTAGTGCAGCTCATTCGAAGCAAGGGCATAATGGCACATAACACAGCCCACCCGTAGCAAAAAATCAGAAGTGCAACTCATTATAAACAAGTAAAATATTCAACGTACAAAGCCTAACACAAAACGCAGACACATAAACTAATTTTTGGTGAGTATGAAATTGATGGTTAAAGGCAACCGTGTTGAAAGTTGTAAAGCCACATATGTGGGAAGTGGTTAAGTTGTTCGGATAACCAAAGTCCGGTTCTGTGGTACTGAATCAGGTTTGACCCGGTTACTTTGTGACTATTGGTTATCTGCATTAATTTCGGGTAGTGTGAATTTAAAGGCATCTTAACACCTAGAAAGTGGCCTTAATGGTTGGTTAGTGGCCATTAAAGTGGATGACCACTACTTTAGATAAAGGGGATGGTGCTTGGAGGCTACACACCTCATTAAGAGCCCACTACCATTAAAAAGGTGTTTTAATTCCCTACATGGGTGGAGACCTATAAGTAGGTCTATGTAGTCCTACATTTGGTTAGACAAGTCAAGGAGCATTCTAGCTATTACATTCTACACTCACCCACTCAGAAATAAAGTTCGTATTTAGTTTCAGCGCATCTTCCAGTTCGCCGGAGCTTCGAGATTTGGAAGTGCTACTATCTCGAAGACGTAGCCATTGTATCTTGGGAGATATCATGTCGGCACTGTGAGCCCTAATACGAGACATTTTTATCTTGTGGAGAGAGTTCTACTCGCCTCGGCTATCCACAAGTCCAGTCTAGTCCTTTTCTTTTCTAGTTCGTGTCATTTGTAAAAGATTGTTCGAGTTGTAACCAGTTTGTTGTTGGACCATTTCTAGTGTATTAACAATCATAAGATAAACAATCTTCTTTTGTTATATGGCGTCCGCTTCTCGTACCACCATTCCCGCTGCACCAGTTCAAGCTAAAAAGTCAGAGAAATTCACTAGAGCCGAATTCATACGTTGGCAACAAAAAGTGCTATTTTATTTGACTACTTTGAGTTTGGCAAAATATCTAAAGGATGACCCGCCAGTGGTTGATGAGAATGAGACCGAAGTTGAAAAATATGGTGCGTTTAAGGTATGGGGTCAAGGTGACTTCCTATGCCGGAACTATGTCCTTAACGGACTTAGTGACTCACTATACAATGTGTATAGTGGTGTGAAGACGTCCAAGGAGCTTTGGGAGTCTTTGGAGAAAAATACAAAATCAAGGATGCTGGAACTAAGAAATTCATGGTGGAAAATTTCTTGGAGTTCGATATGGGTGATCCTCAGACCATGATGGAGCAAGTCCAAGAATTTTAATTAATTCTGCATGAAATTTATGTGGAGGGCATGAAATTTCTGAAAGCCTTCCAAGTGGCTGCTTTGATCGAGAAGTTGCCTTTAGGTCGGAAGTATTTCAAGAATTATCTCAAGCACAAGAGAAAGGAGATGAGTCTTGCAGACTTGGTGGTCCAGTTGCGAATCAAAGAAGATAACCTGAAATATAATTCAAAGTCCAAGAAGGTTTCGATTGAGGAAAAAGCCAACTTGTTGGGGCAAGGCTCTTCCAGCAAGAAACACAAATAATATAAAGACAAGAAAGGTAAACAACCTACAAAGTCTCAAAAGTTTACTAGAAATTTCTACAATTGTGACAAACCGTACCACATGGCGGACTGTCGAGCGCCAAAGAACAAAGGCAAGTGGAAGCAGTCGAGTGCTAGTGTGGCAGAACATGACAACGAGCACCAAGAGCTAACTAGCATGGATATCTCAGCAGTGGTGTTTGAAGCTAACTTAGTTGATAACCCACGCGAGTGGTTTATTGATACCGGAGCTACTCGTCATGTGTGTCCCACAAGGATAAATTCTTAACTTATGCCCTAGCCATGGGAAGGAAACTTCACATGGTAAATTCTACTTCTTCTGTGATTGCAAGTATTGGGAACGTGGTGCTAAAGCTTACTTCTGGAAATGAGCTATTACTGAAGGATGTGTTGCATGTCCCGGACATCCGAAAGAATTTAGTTTCGTGATCGTTGCTAGTCTCTCATGGTTTTAGGCTAGTGTTTGAGTCTGAAAAGTTTATTTTGAGCAAGTATGGACAATTCCATGGTAGGAGTTATATAGATAAATAGTTGTTCCAAATGAATGTAATGTATGTACGCCGTACCAGCAAAGTTGGCAATAAAAATTAATCTTCTTCTACTTATATACTTGAGTGATCTGATTTATGGCATGTTAGATTAGGACATGTTAATCTAAATGCTATAAAATATTTGGTTAACCTTGAGTTGTTACCAATGATGAAAATTGAAACATAAAAGAAATGTGAAGTTTGTGTTGAAGCCAAAATGGCTAAGTTACATTTCCACACAGTGGAAATAAATACAACTCCTCCTCTAGAGTTGATACACATGGACGTGTGTGACTTAAAACTTGTGCAAACTAAAGGAGGTAAAAAGTAGTTTATAACGTTCATTGACGATTGCACAAGGTTATGTTATGTATACCTTTTGAGAAGAAAAGATGAAATAATCGAAGCTTTCAAGATGTACAAAAATAAAGTTGAAAACCAACTTAGTAGTCGGATTAAAATAATTCGGAGTGATAGAGGTGGTGAGTATATAGCACCATTTGAAAAAATATGTTCTGAATGGGGCATCATTCATCAAACTATGGCACCTTACTCAGCTCAGTCTAACGGCGTTGCTGAAAGCAAAAATTGAACTTTGAAAGAAATGATGAATGCAATGTTAATAAGTTTGGGGTTACCTCAAAATATGTGGGGAGAAGCTGTCTTAACAGCTAACCATATATTGAACAAGGTACCACACAAAGGTAAGGATGCAACACCCTACGAGTTGTGGAAGGGACGCAAGCCATCCTACGAATACCTCAAAGTGTGAGGGTGTTTGGCTAAGGTAGAAATACCTGAACGCAAACAACTTAGAATTGGACCAAAGATGGTCGATTGCATCTTTATTGGATATGCATATAACAACAGTGCATATCGGTTCTTGGTGCACAAGTCGGAAAATTCTGAGATCACCGAAGGAACCGTGATTGAGTCAAGGAATGCTATATTCTTTGAGGATATCTATCCTTGTACAGAAAGGGGCGAAGTGAGTTCCAACGAAAGAACTCAAAAAGCTGCAAGTAGTTCTACATCTCCTACTGAAGAGCCAAGACGCAGCAAGAGGGCTAGAACGACTAAGTCGTTTGGGCCTGATTTTGTAACGTTCGCTCTTGATGATGATCCTAAGACGTTACGGGAAGCTCTTTCCAGTCTTGATGATCCTCTTTGGATGGAAGCAATAAATGGTGAAATTGACTCCATCATGCAAAATCACACGTGGGAGTTGGTTGATCTTTCGCCGGGTTGCAAACCTTTAGGATGCAAATGGATCCTAAACAGGAAGTATAAAGCTGATGGGTCAACTGATAAGTACAAAGCTCGCCTTGTAGCCAAAGGATTTAAACAAAAAGAATGTGATGATTTCTTCGATATGTACTCTCCTGTAACGAGGATCACATCTATTCGGGTGCTTCTTGCGATTGTTGTTGTGCATAATCTTGAGATTCATCAAATGGATGTGAAGACTTCATTTCTTAATGGTGAGTTGGAAGAAGAAATCTATATGGAGGTACCTAAATACTTCATTGCACCCGGTCAAGAGATAAATGTTTGCAAACTTGTAAGGTCACTATATAGGCTCAAGCAAGACCTAAAACAGTGGTATGTGAAGTTTGACACAACGATGTTATTGAACGGATTTAAAATCAGAAAATGTGATAAGTGTGTTTACATCAAAGGCACACCTGAAGCGTTTGTCATCGACTGCATATATGTTGATGATATGTTAATTATGGACAGTCATCATGACATAATCATGAACACAAAAAGAATGTTGAGTCAAAATTTTGACATGAAAGACATGGGTCTAGCGGATGTGATTCTTGGAATTAAAATTAGTAGAACGCCAGAAGTAATTGTCTTGTCACAATCTCATTATGTTGAGAAAGTGCTCAAGAAGTTCAATGCCTTTGACAGTCCTCTTGCTAAGACACTTGTTGATTTTAATAATCACTTGAGCAAACATAGAGGTGACCCAGTGGCTCAGTTGGATTATTCACGGGTCATTGGCAGTTTGATGTATATCACAAACTGTGCTCGACCTGATTTGGCCTATGTTGTAAACAAGTTGAGTAGATTCACAAGCAACCCAAGTAAAGAACATTAGAAAAAATTAACTAGGGTATTGAGGTACTTGAAGTACACCCTAAGTTATGGGCTATGTTTTTCCAAGTATCCTGCAGTTTTAGAAGGATATAGTGATGCGAATTAGATCTCGGAAGTAAAAGATTCTTACTCCGCAAGTGGTTATGTATTCACTATTGAAGCTGGAGCAGTGTCATGGAAGTACACCAAACAAACGTGCATAGCTCGGTCCACCATGGAATTGAAATTTATAACTTTGGACAAAGCTGGAGAAGAAGTTGAGTGGCTACAAAATTTCCTTGAGGATATTCTATATTGGAACAAGCCAATGCTTAATGTGATGATCTACTGTGATCGTCAAGCAACTATCGGTAGGGCATTGAGCAATATGTATAATGGTAAGTCTCGACACATTCGTCGAAGACATAATACCGTGAGGCAATTGATCTCGAGTGGGATTATCTTGATTGACTATGTGAAGTCAAAAGATAATCTAGCGGATCCGCTGATAAAAGGTTTAAACCGAGATCAGTTATGCACGTTGCTAAAGGGAATGGGGTTAAAAACAACGAATTAAAGAACGAACATAACAGTAACCTAACCTTGTTGACTAGAGATCCCAAGATCTTGATTTAATGGGAAAACAAAGTTTTGGAAGTTCAGTTGAGCACTTGAAACCATTCCTAAAAGGTAACAGCTCAAGTGCTAAAACCTGCGAGTGTGGTGAAGGTTAAGTCCATGAGACTTTTGATGGTTCCTAACCTGAAATGTGGGGGAGTATTAACGGGATACTCCTGATAGTAGACCACCTATGTAAGTGTGAGGAAGGCTGCCTCAATGAAACACTTATGAATCCAATATTTGTCCATTGCCGTAACGGACACAACCATGAGAACGGAAGACGTTGAGACATTGTTGTGTAAATGCCATTGACTCGGTATACACCACGGTGGAGTAGTTCAAGGCATTGCGTCCACTAAGCCGCCATTATATCCGATGATATCTTACTAAGGAAGGTTCAATGCGACAAGCTACCTCTCCCGATGTAATATTATCTCGTGTGAACTAGATACGTGAGTCTGCATTCATGCATGCATCAATTTTCACTCATGTGGGGGATTGTTGATGGTTCGGCTTAATTAAATGGGTATTGACCCAGATCTAAACCGATTTATATATGGCTCAAATTTTATTTGAGTAGAATTAAATGGTAAAATGGAAAACTACGAGGATGGTCGTAGTATTTGAAATTTCTCAAAACTAATTTTCGGTGAGTAAGAAATTGATGGTTAAAGGCAACCATGTTGAAAGTTGTAAACCCGCATATGTGGGTAGTGGTTAAGTGGTTCGGATAACCAAAGTCCGATTCTGCGGTACCGAATCGGGTTTGACCCGGTTAACTTGTGACTATTGGTTATCTGCATTAATTCCAGGTAGTGGAAATTTAAAGTTGTCTTAACACCTAGAAAATGGCATTAATAACTAGTTAGTGGTCATTAAAGTGGAGGACCACTACCTTAGATAATGGGATGGTGTTTGGAGGTTACACACCTCATTAAGAGCCCACTAACCCACTAAAAGGTGTTTTAATTCTCTATATGGGTGGAGTCCTATAAATAGGTCTATGTAGTCCTACATTTGGTTAGATAAGTCAAGGAACAGTCTAGCTATTACATTCTACACCGGAGTTTCGAGATTTGGAAGTGCTACTATCTCAAATATGTAGCCATTGTGTCTTGGGAGATATCACGTCGGCACCGTGAGCACTAATATGCGACGTGTTTATCTTGTGTAGAGAGTTTTACTCACCTCGGCTATCCACAAATCCAGTCTAGTCCTTTTCTTTTCTAGTTCGTGTCATTTGTAAAAGATTGTTTGGGTTTTAACCGGTTCGCTGTTGGACTGTCTCTATTGTATTAATAGTCCCGTAATTTAAGAAATTACACGCAGCTGGTTCTATTTTAATTGCCGATGACCAAATCGACCGGAAAAGTACACGTGTCTGTCACGTGACACACATCCGGCCGATTTTTTGGCCTGTCACGTGTGTTTCCGGTCGATTTGGTCACAGGTAGTGAAAATATGACCAATTATTAGTAATTTCTTAAATTATGAGACTAAATTATAAACGTAAGAGAGAAAAGTTATTAAAACAAAAATAATTTTAGCCCGAAGATAGATCATAAGTTCGATAGTGATATGGTTAAAATCTCCCTTTACTTGGCTATTGCAAAAAGAGCAGTAGTCTTTTCTACATATCGCTTAGAAAGCATTAAGCATTGTTGGAGCTGGATTTATTAATAGAGGGAAAGAAAGTTTTGATAAATTCAGCACTCAAGTTCCAAGCTCTGAAATGCTCTGTAAAGCTGGTCTCCACTGCCCGCCGCCACTGTGATGCCTTCCTCCGCCTCTGCTGCTACTGCCGCCGACGCCAACAACCTTGTGCACCTTCTGCTGCCCCGCCTGAAAAAATAACGAACAAAATCTCGTTGTGAACGATGGCCATGGACAGGGTAATAATAAGGACAACTAATACTTAGAGGGTGTTCGATTGAACTTATAAACTCCTTAAAATATATTATTAGATATTTAAGAGCTTGTAAACTCTTGAAAAGTGTTTGGTAAAATATGAACTAAAATATTTATAAAATCTGAAAACAAGCTCCAAAAAACATAAGTTCATCTACCCCGCCTTATTTGTCAGAATTATATAAACAATATTAATTTACAAAAAATACCCCTACTATATTTTTAATATATTTTGGGTTGTATTGGGTTAGGGGGTGGGTGAGGAAAATTAGTGAATAATTTTTTTTATCATTACACTGTGAAAAGAGCTTATAATGACAACACTTCACCATATTATAAGATTTAAAAAAAAAACTTATAAGCTCAATTATCCCAATTGGAATCATCTGTTACACTACATGTTTCATCTTCCGTTACACTATTCTTAATACATGAGTCATGACACGTGTTAACTAATGACATCATTATATACATGTGTCATTTGGTAAATATTGTGAAATACAAGATGAAACACATAAGTGTAACAGGTGATCTCATGGGCAATTATCCAAAGTTTTTGACAACTTATAAGCTCTAGTAACACTACATCTTATAATCTCTCAAGATATTTTATACTCCCTCTGTTCTACAAAAAGTCCTGTATCAGAAATGTTTTTGTTCTAAAATAAGAGTCCTCTTTCAAAAACCAACACCTCGTTTTACTAGTTCAAGTAAAAACTAACTTTTTTTTATTTCACATATTAACTAAATATGATTGAATAAGTCAACAAAAAAATTAAAATAAGTCGTTTATATTGATGACTTTTGGAAAATTGTACATTTATCAAAATAAAACTACATTTTTAAACAGAATTCTTTTTATGGAATGGAGGGAGTAAGATGTTGCTATTTATAAGATGTTTAAAAATAAATTTAGCCAAACATCCTCTTAATAGACTAATAAGAGTAATAAGTAGTGAAACCCATCTACACTTGTTGAAAAATGTTAAGGAGTTGGAATACTCTGTTCTAATTTGATATTTCATCGTATTTCAAATAGCTATAAATCGTTGCCATATCTTGTGTCTCATAAATCAAATCCCTAATCCCATGGATTGGTAATGCAGGTCTTTCTAGGACTGCAAACGAACAGAGCTTTCATTGAACAGCTTGTTAATGAGCTCGTTTTATAAACGAACAGAGCTTGAACATGATCGGCTCGTTCATTAAAAGCTCGCGAACAAATTTATTCGATACCCAATCAATAATAACAGTAATAATAATAAAAATAACAACAAAAACAATAATATTCATTCTACATATAATATAATATTCTAATATTACCTCTTATTATAAAGAATATTTGGTTAAATTCATCTATTTTATATAGAGATTTTGGAAATCGTGTGTTTATTTGATGTTCGTAACCAAAATAATTAGTTGTTCACGAATACCAATGTTCATGAACATGGTCAAACACGTTCACGAACATGTTCGTGAACATAATCAAACACTCTCAAATATACCTCGGCTCAACTCGAGTTCGATTAAAAATAAATGAACCTTATATGAACACCTATAGGTTGGCTCGGCTCGGATTGTTTGCAGCTGAAATTGGTAGCTCAAATATCTCATTATCTTGCAGAAGGGGCAGAATGGTAATATCTTGGTTAAGTGAGGGGTATTTCAGTGGTTAATTCAATTGGAGGCAAAGAAAAGCAAGTTCAAATTGATTTTTATTTTCGTCTGTTTGCATCAACCACCGTCTTCAACGTGAGAGAGGGAGAGAGGAAATCAGATTGAGCATTCGTCCAATTGATCAGACTGCGAATCATAATTCATTCCACACGAAGGTGTCGTCGTCTGCCCTAGATTCTGTGGAAGCAAGAGAAGAGAGGAGAGAGAATCGGTTCATGGTGAACGAGGTCAGAATCGAAGCTAGATTTAGGTGATTTCGTTCTGATTAGTGATTTCTTGTAATGCTCCTGTTGTACAATTCTCTTGTGGTTAAAAGTAATTCTCCCTTGGCTCCGTGGATGTGGGATTCTTTCGAATCCGACCCACGTTATTTCATGTGTTCTTTTATTGCTTTTCCATTCGATTGCGTTTCAATTATATAAACTATTGTTGTGTGATTGATTCGGGTAACACAATTTAGGATTAGTCGTCGGGAGAAATTGTGTGTGTTGATTGAATTGATTCGGGTAACACAATTTAGGATTAGTCGTTGGGTTAAATTGTGTGTTGAGGTTGGAACCGGAATTGGTGGATAATAGTTCAACAGCAGCCCTAGGTCTTTCCCGAGACTGTTAATGTGATTGTAGTTGTCTACCTACCCAGATTATCAAGATATGTGAAATAAGAAAATAAACATAAGGGTCGGATTTCGGATTTCGGATTTCGATTAGGGGAAGGGCGATTTTTTTTTTTAATATAGTATAGAATATTATGATGAGATTTTATAGTTAAGAGGGTAAATTTTCAAAAAATAATAAGGAACTAACACTTAAATATTAAGGGTATCAATAAAAATTATTAAACAAAATATGTAAAAAATATTTGAAAGTTCAAAGGAGCGATCGCGGGGAGTAAAACTACAAATTAGAAATGTAATTTTTCTTTTTTCCCCAACATAAAAACAGAAGAATCAAAAGTTATTAGTTGAAAGTTCAATAATATTTTTTTGGTTAAGATGAATGTGATTGAAATGTTGAAGATGTTACGATGAATGTAAGAATGATACTCATCTGTTAACAATTTAAGCTCTTAGAACTTAGGGCATGTTTGATTGGGGGTTAGAGTGTGTGTGGTAAGTAGGCTGAGGTAATTCTGAGTGGGATTAAGTAGGGTGAGGTAATAAAGGTATGTTTGTTAGTGCTGGCTGA
>JAUEKW010136394.1:0-11491 GCA_032274785.1 Ajuga reptans
ACATACAGGACTAAAATTGAAATTATGTAACATAGAGGACTTTTTCTAGATAAGGCCTAACATACAGGACTAAAAATGGATTTTTCCCAATAATTATATGTCAGATTGACTATCACAGTAAACGACAACATTACCATCAAGAAGACCAATTTCTTATGTAATACCTAGCCAAATAGTCTCTTTCAAGGCCTCAGTCACAGCCACATACTCAGATTCACTCGTTGATAGAGCAACTATAGGCTGAAATTGAGATTTCCAACTAATATATGAGCCACACAAAGTGCATACAAAGGAAGTTGTTGATTTTATATTGTCCCTCTCATTAGCATAATTTGAATCCACATAGCCAACTAGTTTAACACCTTGAACATATTTTGAAAATTTATGGCCAACATTTAAAGAATCCTTCAAATAGAAAAGAACCAATTTCAATGCTTCCCAATGTGGCATACCAGAGTGCGACATGTATCTACTCAAACAACTAATTGCATTAGAATAAGGAACATTTTTAATAGAATCCATTTCAGTTTCAAACTTGGGAGACTAGTCCTTACTTAACACAAAATGAGCAGCAAGAGGCCCATTCACAGACTTGGCAGCAGACAGAGAGAATTTACTCTAAATATTTTCCACATAAGAAATCTGATTGAGAAAAATCGTAGATTTTGTCCTATCCTAAACAATTTTCATGCCCAAAATTTGTTTGTATCTCTTAGATACTTCATATCAAAAATTTTCCTAAGACAATTTTGAACATGTTCAATAGACTTAATGCAAGGACAAACCAACAACATATCATCCACATAAATGAGCAAGAAAACATGAACAGGGGCACTTTCTTTAAAGTAAAGACAATGATCATATAAACTCCTCTTAAACTTCAAAGAAAGCATACACGTATAAAATTTCTTGTTCCATTGTCTAGGAGACTGTTTCAAACCATATACTAATTTTTTTAGCAAACATACAAGATCAGGTTTCTTGTTGGTAATAAAGGCTTCTGGGCTCTAGCTGCCTCATAAAGATTTTTTCATCCAATTCACCATGCAGAAAGGTAGTTTTAACATTCATTTGTTTCAACTCCCAAACAAATGTGCAATTAATGCAAGCATAATATGAACAGTGGTGAATTTGACAATAGGAGCAAAGATTTATGTGTAATCTATCCTTTCTTTTTTCAGTAAAACACTTAGCCACAAGTCTAGCCTTAAACTTAGCAGTTTAATTTTCATTCTTCACCTTATACAATCACTTACAATCCACAACAGAACAGTTTACAGGTTAAGGCACAAGAATCCAAGTCTGATTAACATGCAAAGAGTTCATCTCATCTTTCATAGCATTTAGCCATTCAACAGACTCGTCAGATTTTAAGGCTTCTTGATAAGACTTAGGTTCACTTCCATAAATGGACTCGAAAACACTAAAAGTATGTGAGATCATGTGAAAATCATCAAACTTAGAATGTTGCCTTATGTTTCTTCTAGTTTTATCCCTAGCAAGTTGATAATCATCCAACACAATATTTTCAGGCAAATTTTCAACATACTCAACACGCACATCAACATTCTGAACATTTTCAGTAGGCAAACTTTCAAACACAAGAAGTGAATTTTCAATTTCAGCATGCAAATCTTCAGATTCATGAAAGTGACTCAAATTAGGCAATTACTCCAACTTACTTGGAGTAGGGTCAAACTCAGCAACAAGCAAATAAGTAGTTAAACAAGGAAATTCAGATTCATTAAAAATCACCTCTCTACTAATTAACACTTTAAGACCAAGTTCACCCCTAAGCACAATCTATACACTTTTACACCTATAGAATAGCCCAAGAAAACACATTTTATGGACCTTGGTTCAAGTTTATCAAGTTTTTAATGAACAAATGCAGCACAACAAAATACACGCAAGTTTGATAAATTAATCTTCTGCCCAAACCAAACAAACTCAGGACACTTGCCCTTCAAAGGCACAGAGGGGCACCTGTTAATTAAATATGTAGCATTTATAACAACTTCACCCCCAGAACATTTTTTGAAAGACCAGATGATGCAGGCATACACCTCACCCTTTCAAGTAAAGTTCGGTTTGTACGCTCAGTAATACCATTTTTTTGTGGAGTGTGTGGAACAGTCTTATGCCATTGAATACCAAATTCAGCACATAAGTTATAAAATAAGTTATTGCGGAATTCTAAACCATTATCAGTCTTTAGAATTTTGAACTTTTCCCCAGTTTGATTCTCAATTAAAACTTCCAAGTTCTAAACTTCTCAAACACATCATATTTGTTTTTCAAAATGAACACAAAGATCTTTCGAGAAATATTATCAATCACATTGATAAAGTAGCAGTTTCCACTATGAGTAGGCACACTCGCAGGACCCCACACATCATCATACTCACAGATCGATTGGGAAATAGGGGAAGAGGAAATCTCACCTTATATTGTTTGCCTAATACGCATGAGTCACAAGGGCGTACATGATAGTTTATCATTACCAAAACAGTAACCTTTATGCGAAATTTGCAAACCTTTACTACTCATGTGACCAAATCTTTTATGCCATAAATCAATTTTATCCTCTTGGACAAAATTCACAGAATATTTAGCAAAATACATAGGCATACCAATGCAAACTACAAATTATTCCTTCTAACAACTTTGAAAATCACAAAAGACCCTTTCAAGATTTTTATTAAGCCATTTCCCCACCTACATTCTATCCCATCATCTTCCAATGCAACACATGATATTAAGTTATTGCATAGATCAGATATATATCTATCATTCTTCAAAGTAAAAGCATAACCAGAATCAAATTTTAAACAAATATCATCAATACCAACAACATGACACTTTTTATCATATGCCATAGACACGGTACCATGATTTGCCTCTTTGTAACAAGAAAATGGATTTTTAAATGGGGACATGTGAAAAGTGCATGCAGAATCAACTAGCATTCATTTTCACATAGAGTTAGAGTGCATAGAATTCACATTATGCAAATCACAAGTCTCAGTCACCATAAAAATATCACCAACGCTTTCACTACTATAAGCCATATTAGCATGATCATTATGCGGATTCTTAGGATTTTGATTTTGACTTTGTTTAGGTTTAGGACAATCTTTAATGAAGTGACCGCCTTCACCACAATTATAGCATCTCCTGTTTTTAGACTTAGATTTAGACCTATATTTTCCTTTCCCTTTATACTGATCAGAGGGGTGGCTATTTTTGTTAGGAGGTTTTAGATTTTGAAATCTTTTTTAGACCTTCATCTAACAAACATAACCTTACCCGAAGTTTTACTATTCTTCTTGATCTTTAACTCCATCTCTTTTCTTTTTAAGCCATTCACAACAGTATCGAGACTAATCTGATATCTACCATACTTAATAGTAGATGTAACATCACTATATGAATCAGGTATATCATTTAAAAGAATGATAAAAGTGTAATCATCATTATGCGTGTCACCGGTTTGCTTAATATCATGCATAAGTTTGGTAAACACATTAAGGTTCTCATCAATATCCTTATTTAAATCAATCTTAAACCGGGATTATTTTTTTCTAGAAAGATTAATTTACTAGGCGATTTTTTCCAATTTTTTTAATAGCAAGTTCTTCAAATTTTTTCCAAAGTTCCTTACCCGATTTTTGTTTACCAACCTTTATTAACACTGAATAAAAAAAATTAAGAATAATAGACGAATAAGCAAACTCATCCATCTCAGCCTTCTCAGAATTTTTAGAGACGGAAAATGACTGGTCTATTGCTTTATATACATTCTGTTGAATCAAATATACCTTTCATTTTCTGTTGCCAGATTAATAAATTAGATTTTCCATTAAAAGGCTTGAGATTGTAACCGGCCCTAGACATTTTGAAAAACACAACGGTTTAAAAAAATAACCAAGCTATTTTTTCATACATAAAAATAAAATTCATGCAGAAAACGGAATTCACACAGAATATGAAGCAAAAGAAGATAAAGCCACAAACAACCTGATATCAATCTGATGCAGCGTGGACTCGGGGGGGAGGCGAGCCTAACTCCAAAACTATGGTCCAAAGTAAAGGTTTGCTCTGGCCCATTTATCCAAGGCCAGTATTGCATCATAGCCCGATGTGGCATAATCTCCCCGGGCATACCAGCCACCATGCCCTCCTAGGGCTTAATTACCAGCCACCAAGAGTCCTCCGCTCTGGTCCTAGGGGCTAGATCAATGCCCCTGCATTATCTACCACCTTTAAGGCCTCCGCTCTAGTTTTTCAAAATAGAAAAATAGCGCAACAACTAAAATGTTTGGGCTTGTGGGCTTGTTAAAAAATACCCAATTTGCATAGGTCGGTTCGGGATAATTTTGAGGGGGACCTGGTTACAAAACGTGGAAGTTTAATATGGTATCGTGGTCTCCTCTGAGATAGATTCAAGATGGTATGTCATTTGCCCAAATCGGTTATTGGGTGAATAACAAATTGAAGTTTAAAGTGATGCTTTAGAAGAGTGATTTTGGACTTTGTACCACATTGAAAAATGGGAGCAAAACTAGCTTGTATAAATATAATTCCCCTTCTAAGGATTGTACGAATCACTAGTATAAAGACTCTCTCTCGCGCACACAGGCACAGTGGGATGTAAATTGAGGGCTGATTTGAGCCTCGGACCAAGGGACTTGTGTACGAGCGTGCCCTGCGTACACAATTGTGACATCACTATTCTGCAACAACTACAAATGCAATTGTAGAAAATAGAAGTAGTATTGTATCCACGAAGATTGGTGTTATGAGATGCTTTTGTGTATAGTAATACGTAGCTATCGGCTATCTAGACATGATCGGATAGGAATTTGTTTTGAATTAAACTAAATATGCAAGAAAAAATAATAAACTACAAGCAAACAATGTAAACTAATGATTTTTTTTTTTTTTATAAATAAGATAGAACAAAACAAACAACAATTGATTTTTGGGTTCTTTTGTATACTAGTAGTATCCCCGTACGATGCACAGTTTGTAAATGTACACGAATAAATCATAAACATTTATATATTTTATAGTTATAATATAATAAAATATAAAAATAATACAAGTTAGAATAACCAACAACACGGTGGCTATATTAAATATTCGGGAGAAACCCTTTTTAATTTATAATATAGTCAACAATCTATAACAATAAAAAATAGTTGAACCCGTAACCATAAAAAGAATAAATTACGAATTAATAAATAAAAGATAAAAACAAAAGATATATTCTAAGAACTATAACAAATTAAATCTTACTATCTCTCTCGACCTCACACATATCGTGGGCGTCGTTCGGTTTCTTAAAAATTAAGAGGAAGGTTTTTGAAGTGGGTATATTATCTTTTTAGGTCGTAGTCTAGAGTGTGTATGTGAGAAGCAAGTGAGAATTTATATATGCATAAACCCATATGTCGAAATAGGAAAGTTACATTAAGTATGTTAATTTATGCTACTAATTTGTACTGATTTGAATTGCTTTTTTCAAAGAATGAGAGGACAAATCCATACATATTCCTGCAAAGAAAACACAGGATGATATTCGCTTATTTTGGAAAATTGGTCCAAGTTTTCCATATATAATCAAGTACAAATTGAGGCAAATATTAAATTGTGGAAGATTACGATGATTAAGTGTGACAAATTTTTTCCATATATTCTTTTACAATATAAACGATTTAATTGTGGCATACACTAAATGTAAGATTAATTAATTAAGGTAAAGTTGACTTGCTTCATCAATTTCACTATTGTACTCTTACCATATTTTTTGTGAATATTTGCACTGAGATCTTCTAATTTGCGATTAAATAACAATATATAGAAAAAAATTATTACTGAAATTAGTAATATCATTTAGGCGGGAAAATGATCAAGTTACTATTTTGGGACGGTTCTACTATATTATTAAGTAAGATGCGAAATATTCTAGAATTAATCTCGATTATGCATCAACATTGACCCTCATTTCTATTTGATCAAATCTTTAGACCGAATCCTAGTTCATATATGACGATCACTAGAACTAGATTGGACCCCCTCTCGGAGTGAACTATCCGTAGATCACATGCAACTAACCCTCTCTGATCAATAATTACATATAACTCCAAAAAGATCATAAGACCAATACCATCTCGAACTACCTCAACCCTCTCGGGTGCTATTGAATAATCAAGTTACGTGTCGTAGACTATTAATGAAAACCCCCTCCATGAGCAAATGCAAAACCCCCTCCAAGAGTCAATGAATTCACATAATCTACTATCAATCCTAAAAATAGAGAATTTAGCTACACATCTCTAATGTAAATAACATATATCAATCCAAAATAAACATAAAATGGAATAAAAATGATACAACTATTGTAGATGCCTTCACTTGATCTTGGTTTCTTCACTTGATCTTCTATTTTTAGTTGATTTTCTACTTTTTTTGGGTGAAATTTGAGGTGGAATGAGTAAGAAGTGTTGGAGGTGTGAAAGCTGCTCAAAATAGCTGCTAAAGGGTGTATTAATAGTTATGACTTATGATCGAAAGAATTAGGTCATGGGCCGGATTTAAGGTGAAAAATTCCAAAATATGGGTTTAGGGATGTTGCTCGGTCGAGCAGTAAATCCTGTCTGCCAAGCAGGTAGTTCTGCATTAGCGCCCACTTGAGATGTGTTGCTCGGCCGAGACTGTACTACTTTCCCCACTTCAACGTGATTAGTAATGGTCTTTCGGTTAGAATTTGGCATTAGCTATTTCTGACAAAGTTGTAGCAAATCGAATTAGCACTCATACGCGACTAATTACACCTCGATTGGATATCTAGAACACTTGGTATATGCAAAACACTAGGGTGTGTCATGTCAACTCCATTCTAACTTGTTTCTATTTTTGCCCTTTGCCCGTTTTGCTCCTTTCTTGCTCGTTTCCCTATCGGATCAAGTCCATGTGGAAATTTATACCTGAAAATGTACTTTTTACAAGGAAAATAGGCATTTACATCATATTTGCCAAATGATACGTAATCGGGCATAAATGGCCTGAAGTGCATGTAATAACTCTGAAATCATAATCTGAATAAGCCTACAAAACATGCATAAATGATGTTTGCCAATTTTTGCTACTGTATTTTTCCAATTCTGCATGGTTTCTTAACTCCATAAATTCTGTCGTTTCCACTACTCCACGTTTTTGTGTATTAAGAGTATTAAACTCCAGTTGTAATTGTGATTATTACTGTAGTAATTAGACAGGTTATGGGTCCATCCAACAGTCAATTAGAGCCTATAAAAGGTGGCTCTTAGAGCTCATTTGACACAGATAGTTTTTTAGTTTTTCAGTATCCTACTACTATATTCTCCTTTCTTCCAATTTTGTTGTGTTTTTCTCAAGAGTTTCTACTTTTTTTAGCCATTGTATTCTGGGAAACGGGCGTACACGTTCTTCTTAGCACCTAGCAAGAGGGGGCGAATCTGTTTTAAGGAAATTATGCGTGCACAGGCCTCGGTTTCCAATTATTCAATTTTTTTTTGTTGGGTGTTTTTTCAAAGCCATCATACTGTCAGTTCACTACGATATACTATCCATTTTGATACGGATATTGCCCTTTTGTTAAAGATACCAAACAACATAAAATCTAACAGATAGAAACCGAGGATAGTGCACGCACAATTTTCTTAAAACATATTTGTTTTTATGGCTTTGAAGGACATCATTGATGCTGCTAATGTCGCCCTACCAACGTGACCCATCATTTTGTCCCTATAGCCAATTTACCTACTACGGTGAACGTTCCGGTCAACCATACGGACAAACCGGAGAAGTTCAACGGTTTGAACTTAAAAGTATAGTAACAAAAAACTGCTCTTTTACCTAACGCCGTTGAACCTTGCGAGGTTCTTGACCAAAGATCCACCCAAATTGGGTGAAGATTCAGATGTTCAAGCGGTCAATGAGCTTGATGCTTGAAGGCATTCCAACTTCTTGTATCTGAACTACATAATGAATGGTTTATCCGATTCACTGTACAATTTGTATAGGTCTATGAATTTAGCTAAGGAATTTGGGACTCCCTCGACAAGAAATATATGACCGAGGATGTCGGGCTAAAAAGTTTATTGTTGGTCAGTTTCTTGACTACAAGATGGTTGATACCAAGACCGTGATAAGTCATGTGCAAGAGCTTCAAGTCATCTTGCATGAAATCCATGCCAAAGGGATGCAATTGAGTGATACATTCCAAGTGGCTGCTATCATCAAGAAGTTACCACTATAACACTTTTCATGATCAGCATGTCCTTTTGTATATTAATATTTCAAGATATAGATGTTTGGACATTTTTTGCTTCACGTTTTACTTCGTGTTAAGTGGACAATATCGACCTATGCAGTGGCTCGCAAACCGCATAAGTCAAAGCAATACACTAGGAAAACCCTGTGTGACAAGCTTAGTTTTCACCTTATAACTTCTATGAAATTTGATGTACGAATTCAATGTTCGTACATTTGTCGACAGCTTTCACAAATCAATCACTTTTGGTTCATGTGGTCCTTTTCCAGTTCTACTTAACTATTGCAAATCTTTTGACCTGGTGGCTTCACACTGTAATCATATCATGATCGTAGCTCTTTCCGACAGTGAATTGTGTGAGAAAATATTCTGGCTAGAAGGATAACGAACTAAGAGTTGTCAAGACAAACGTGACTTTGAACTTGTCCATTCTCATGGGGAATATAACAGATATAGTGTGTTGTATGCATGAAAAAATAAAGTAAAACAATGCCTAATGAACATAAATAAAATCATATATGCAATGTATTAACATGTTAGTCGATCATGTTACTTTTTTTTATTTTTTTATTTTTCTATTTTTATTTTAGTTTTTTTTCAATGAATTGAAAATCTAGTACACTAAAGAATGCATATCCCTAAGGATTTCCTCAAGGATATAAATCTTTGGGCATCAAGTGCTTTGGTAAAAATATCAGCCAATTGGTTTTTCATAGGCACGTAATCTAAATCAACGAGACCATCTTTGACTAAGTACCGAATAAAGTGATAACGTATATCAATGTACTTAGTACGTGAGTGCTGGACAGGGTTTTTTGAAATATTTATAGCACTAGTGTTGTCACAAAACAGATTCATTGCTTGAACATCATAACCATAGTCAAGCATCATTTGCTTCATCCAAACCAATTGTGAACAACTTCCTGCGGTAATATATTTAGCTTCGGCAGTAGATAGAGAAACACTATTTTGTTTTTTACTCAACCAAGAAACTAAATTGTTATCTACAAAGAAGCATCCACCTGAAGTGGTTTTTCGATCATCAACGTCTCCAGCCCAATCAGCATCGCAATAACCTGCAAAACTTGAATTTGTGTCATTAGAGTACAATATCCCATACTCGCATGTTGCACCAACATAATTGACGATGCATTTTATGGCATTCAAGTGTGATTCTTTAGGATTCGACTGATACCTTACACACACTAAAACACAAATCAGGACGACTAGCAGTCAAATACAAAAGACTACCAATCATACTTCGATACAAAGTAGGATCAACAGATGTACCAACATCAACCCGTGAATGTTTAACCGATGTGCCCATGGGAATGTTGGGGTGTTTGACACATTCAAGTCCAAACTTTCTGACTATGTTCTTCGCATACTTACTTTGATGAATAAAGATGCCATGCTTCATTTGTTTCACTTGGAGACCAAGGAAGTAAAAAAGCTCACCTACCATACTCATTTCAAATTCCTTTGACATGTCATGTACAAACTCAGTGATTTTCGCTTTAGAAGTAGAGCCAAATACTATATCATCCACATAAATCTGTGCTATGATAATGTCCTTGTTCAAATATTGTATGAACAACATTTTAGCTACTCCCCCTCTCTTGTAGCCCTTATCAAGTAAGAACTTAGTGAGATGTCCGTAGCATGCCCTAGGAGCTTGCTTAAGACCATATAGGGCCTTTTTGAGCTTATAAACATGGTATAGAAAATGCGGATCAATGAACCCTTTAGGTTGTTCAACAAATGCAACTTCTTTCAGAAAATTATTAAGAAAAACACTTTTGACATCCATTTGATAAAGTATGAACTTCTTGATGTATGCAATAGACAACAACATCCTAACAGACTCTAAAGGTGCAACAGGTGCAAATGTCTCATCGAAGTCAATGCCATCGACTTGTGTGTACCTTGTGCAACTAGGCTAGCTTTATTTCATGTAATATTACCAAATTCATCAGTTTTATTCTTGTAAATCCATTGGGTACCTATTACATTTGAGTCTTTAGGTCGTAGAACTAGTTCCCATACATCATTCCTAGTGAATTATTCTAGTTCCTCTTGCATAGCAAGAATCCAGTACTCATCACTTAAAGGTTCTTTCACATTTTTAGGTTCAACCATGGAAGTGTAGCATGCAAAGTATGAAGTATTCAACATTTTCCTATAGTCCCTTTTAGGAACAACTCTAGTTTTCATACCTGCACTTACCTCACCAATTACCTGATCATTAGGATGATCTTTCTGAATTTTTACTGGAGGATCTCTTCTTGGTTCAACTGGAGCAAATAAGATAGATGTTTGAACATTTGTGTGAACATCAGTGGATGGAACATCTCCGTGCTCAGTAGTTGATCTTCCTGCAAACTCTTGTCAGTTTTACCTATCCCAACTAGTGGAACTTCATCCTTTCCAGATTGACTCTTGATTCCAGATTATTGATTTTGAATTGAACATGCTTCAGTTTTAACATCTGCAGTGCTAGAAACATCTTCAAACACGACATTAACGGACTCCATGATAGTTTAAGTTCTCAAGTTATATACTCGATATGCTCTGCTGTTGTTGGAATATCCAAGAAAACATCATAAGTCACTTCTTGATTCAAACTTACCAAGTTGTTCACGGTCATTGTAGATGTAGCAATTACAACCGAAAACATGTAAGTGACTAAGGTTAGGAGACCTACCTTTCCATATCTCATATGAAGTTAACCCAATACCTTTCCTTAAGTAAACACGATTAATGATGTAGCAAGCTGTGTTAACGGCTTCAGCCCACCATTTTTGTGACAATGCAATAATTTTCAAACTCTCTACCATGATCACTATGGATTCGAACAATGTAAGTATTTTTCTCAGTTTTAAGTTTCAAGCATAGCGATTTGAACACTTTGAATGTTTCATATTTTTCTCTTATCAAATCAACCCATGTGAACCTAGAAAAATCATCAACACACACGAAAATGTACTTCTTACCATTTATACTTTCTACCTGGACTGGACCCATGAGATTCATGAGAAGTAGCTCCAAAATCTTCTTGGTAGACACTTCAGTTCGTGCCTTGTGAGCACTACTCTTTTGCTTACCATGTTGACAAGAACCACACACTCCATGTTCGTTCATCTTCAACTTGGGTATGCCACGAACAACTCC
>JAUEKW010136414.1:0-11490 GCA_032274785.1 Ajuga reptans
TAACAACGTTTTCTGTCCGTTGTCTTTGAGGTTTTTAACAACAGCTTCTACAATATTTTTCTCCATTGTCTTTGTTTTATATATGACAACGGTGTGTAGCACCTATTACTAGCCATTGTTTATCCTGTTTATTTAAAAAAAAAATTAATAACAAATAACTCTAAAAGAAAATACATCATATTAAAGGACAAATAATTAAATAATATAAAATTGAACATAAATTATCTTGATAGTCAAATATCAAACTTAGATACATCTAGTACATTGTTTTAGCAAAAAGATCCAACAATATGAAAAAATTAACTACGCGACGAGATTTTATTGAGCTCCAATGCACTTCACAAAAGATCACGCTACAAAATTGGACCAAAAACTAGGCGACGAGATTATCATGATGTTTTTGTCTTTTCTAAAAGATCATGCTACAAAATCGGACCAAAAACTACATTTGTATCAATAAAGAAGGACTCACACCAAGTATGTGTAGACAAAGCCTAAAAATTGATAATTAAATACTTATCAATCTAGATTCCACATCTTCCAATTTTCCAACACAAATTCTGAGAAGATATACTTATATTGCAGAGAAGCTCAACAAAAAAAAAAAAAACAAAACAAAACAAAAAAACAAGCAAAGAACAAAAAATGAAAAGCAACACAGCAGCTAAAAAATCAAGGAAAATGATTGTCCAGACAATAGAAAAGCTGAAAGCCATTTCAAATAACAATTATCTTTTATGAAAAAAAATTACCTTTTCTATTCAGATGTATACTCTTCCACGCATTCTGCCCATTCACGACGTACTTGAATAATTTTTGTTTCAGAGTACGTTTCTTGTGGAAACTATTAAAACACATATAATGGAATTAACCTAGTATCAAAATGAAAACTACTACGAGATTAAAAAAATATAAGAGATCAATATATTTAAAAACAAATTACTATTGATTGCAATTAATGCATCTCCACAGATGTATCCGAGCGAACTATCTGCCTCATGTATCGCAACACAAAAAAGTCACATTGAAACATATCAGGTTGTACAGGGGCCTATAACAAAAACAAATTAAATTTTAATTATTATTATCTAAGAAAATTGGAAGATGTGTAAGTTATAATGAGGCATACCTTCACTATTTCCCATCTAGGCTGTTTGCCAATTTCTGCATTAGAAAACTTCAAGGCCCTCCCACAAATTCAACGGAAGCATAATAAATTACAACTATTATAAACAAAATATAGAAATATGTTCTTGTATTTTATTTTATAATTTAAAAGACTTACAATTCCACTACTTCTTTCCAAGAGTCATCGTGAAGGCGCTGATATAATGGATCAAGCAGATACATGGTAGCGTGTCGTTACCGCCACAAATTTAAGCTATTCTTAGCCCAACATATTAAACACAATAGTACATGGTAAGAAATGATTGTTTTCCACGAGAAGAGTTTTGCTTACTTTAATTTCATAATCAGCTTAGAGTAATATTCAATCCCACTATGAACTATAAATAAAATAAATCTCAAAATACAATTTGATGATTATAAAGCCAAATAATAAACAAACACTTTCTAATCACACACGCACACACACGGAGGGGGGAAGGGGTGTTTAGCAAGAGAATTAATCAATAAAAGATAAATAACTTTAACATTAACGTTTTCCAAGAGAAATCGAGAAATAAACAAACATGTGAAGTTTAAGAGTAATAAACCATAGAATTTGATCTTGATCAATTATACAAAACCAAGACCAAGTTGATAGAATGATTATAGGACAATTCCAATACTAACTAATCTAACCATGTCAATCTTTACTATTCAATTAACAATGACTCGATTAATTGCATAAAGTTTGGGAAAAATGTCAATCCTAGCAAATTAAACAAGAAGTCGAACTTACTAGATCAAGTCATATTCAAGTTTAAATCAAGACCATGTGACTGTTAATGATTCAAACTAGTTGCTACTCATCTTTACTTGATTCAAACTAGGCTAAACCAAATAAAGTAGTTATACTTCCAATCAACACACATGAAATGGATCCAAAGCCCATGAACATGAAGGTTGGAATTTAAAATCAACAATCCACAATATAACATGAATATCAACTAGCACTTGTATTCATCAATCAAAATATCAAACACCTTGTGTGCAGAAATATAAACATATACATATCACTATCTAATTTAACTATAATTCTAGAGGGTATGAGAAGCATAATAAGAACAATATTTGGAAGCTACAAATATGAGAAATTGACAAGAAATAGTACTAGAAATCTTCCCCTTGTTGAGTTGTTTTGACACTCCTCAAAAATTAGAAAATTTCCTCCTTCTATCGTTAATGGACTAGCCCGTTTCCTATAGCTATTTTCTTCTATTGTACTCTCTAATATGCCTTAATAGCCCTCACACCCTCAAAAGATTTCAAAGAGGAAACCCCAAGTGTTTGAGTTTCTACCTCTTGGAGTAATTGATTTTGTTGGGTTGAATTGGATGATCTTCTTCTTCCTCCTCCTCCTATTTATAGATGAATTTAGCATCCATTTGCAGCCCCAACGATGCCAATTTGCTGATTTTTACCGTCAATTTTCTGCACAAGGGCTGTAAATATGTTGTTTTAGCTGTCATGATTCTGCCGGAAAGCTGTTAATTGGCTGTCTCGCCGCTTCTCTTTTCCTCTAGATCACAAATAGCTGTTTTCTGCTGTATCATTTATCTCTTTTGTTTTGTAGATTACTGCTGTTAAAGTCAACATTTGCTACTGAATTTTTACTTCAAGTGGGCTGATATAGTGAGCTGCTGACAAGAAATTCAATTGGGCATTTTTTTTTCCTTCTACTATTTTTTTTCTGTATCCGTTCGCATGTGCTTGGAAATAGCACTAACAAATCTTCTTCCTTGGTCAAAGTTGGGGTGCTACCGGTTGTTTCTAATGGGCTCAAAATTTGCAATTAAATTGGATAAAAAAAATCCATACTTCAATTAAAGAAAAAATTAATAAAATTTAACAAAATCAATTACTATTGTTATCTAAATACAATTAAAATGTAATAACTTAAGGTTTTAAAACATGAAATTATTCACTTATCAATACACATCTCCTTTGTGGAATTGTGGGGGCTTGATTAGAGTCAGGATCCAATGCTCACTACATTCATAAATTGGAATTCAATTTGCTAAGTCATAATAGAATATATTGACAAAAATGCATGATAGCATAAAATTTTCACTTACTCTACATTGCACATCTCCAAAACCAGATGGCTTTCTATTTACCAATCAACCTACTCGCTAGCGCACATTCCCTTTTTTTCAATTTGATCCTCAAGAGGTATTTCCTTCGTCGATGGGGCATGCCCTATATCCTGAGGATCAACAAATCGAAACTTATCCAACTTGCCCTCTACACTTAGATAATTGTTCAAATGTCCTTCATTTGTAGAAACAACTCAAGCAAATTAGTTAATGAAAAGGAATAAGAAATGGTATCATAGTGTCACTGAAGCGTATTTGGAGTTTGTAGTTGGAGAAAAAATATTTGTGAAAGTATCTCCAACCCAGGGTGTAATTCAATTTGGAAAGAGAGGTAACTTAAGGCCGAGACATGTGGGGCCTTTCAAAATTCTCGCTTGTATTGGAGATTTAGCCTACCGTTTAGCTCTACTACCGGAGTTTTCAGCGGTACATGATGTGTTTCACGAATCGATGCTTAGGAAGTATGTGCATGATCAGAGTCATGTTATCAGTTACTCAAATCTGGAGGTGAATAAGGATTTGTTTGACTAGGAAAGACCTATATCAATTTTGGATAAGAAGGTGCCAAAACTTAGAAATAAGGACATTGTACTAGTTAAGGTGCAATGGAGTCGTCATGGAGCCGAAGAGGCTACGGGGGAACATGGGGATGAGTCACGTACTAACTATTGGGAATTCTATACACACGGTATGTCATGAATTTTCGATGATGAATTTTTTTCCAACAGGGTTAGGATGTAGCTTTCAGAAATTTATGCGACATTTTAAACATAAATTATATATTTTTCATGCATTTTAAGTAAGTCCGATTCATGCTAGACCACGTCTCGTATTTGGAAAGCCCAATTCATAATTTATTATAAACTTAATTATTTTAGTCTTTAAAGGCCCAATTATATAGTTTGATAAGGCCCAAAATCATAAAGTGGAGATTTATTTTTATCTTTTTATAAAGCCCAATATTAACTATAACTTCTAGCCTATGATCTTTGGTATATAATTTTAATAAGCCTAATATTTTTAAATAAATCCCAATCCTCATATTGTTGTTTAAAAAGAGAAAAAGAAAAAAGAGAAAATGGGAGAAACACACTCATAGATGAAGCCAGCAGAATGGCTCCTTCCTCCTACACCCAAACTCGATCATGCTAATGGAGTAAATTTTGCATCACACAACTCCAGAAGTCAACTATTTAAACACTATAAAATGCAGACATCATTCTCAATCATATTCATACAACAAGAAATCAATAATTCAAAGCTATAAAAAAAATCTATTTTCCTATCTTCTTCTCAAGTAGATAGGTCGGCGCCCTTTTTTAGTTTTCAGACAGATCACCACCGTCCTTTCTCTTAATCTTTCAGTCTCTATCTCTCTTCCTATCCAATTCAACCACAACAAATCATCACACACATACAACTCTTATTTCAGAAAATCTTTTTATATAGTTTTCGAAAAAAACTTTGAAGATGAGGGGTTGGGCGGGCAGCACTCTATGCACGCGGGCAGTCGCCGCCGGTTGTTCTTACCTAGCTCTAATTCTCCGTTGCATTTAGTTTTTAAAAAATGATTATGAGATTGGAGGAGGTAAATTTAGGATTTTTATTCCCTAATATTTTAATAATTTTAATTAAGTGCTTGGATTTCTAAAATTTAAAATTCATACCCCGTCTCTTTGATAAATTAGTTTTATTTTAATTCTCATAGAATATTTTATTCTATCCCTCCTCATATTAATTATATATCTTAAACTTACCTCTTTTATTTATTTATTTATTTTAAAGAGCCCACAATTATAAAAAAACAATAGTTTTATCCTAAAGTGTCTATATGCCAAATATTTTATTCTTTTCCAATAAGTACAGTACTAATCATAGGAGTATTATTTACTAAATCATAAAATATTTATAATGTAGGAGCGGGAAATTAAGGCTACAGACTTATGCTGCATACAAATTCTCCCGCATTTTACATCAAACTTCAAGTTTAAGGTAGGTTTTACTTTTAAGTTTGTTATAATTAAATGTTTAGATAAATTTTGTGTATATATATGCATGTGAAATATGTGATCTTAATTAATTCGAATATGATATCCTGGCCAGTTGAAGATACACATGTTATGCTGCGAATATTACAAATGATACGAAAGTTATGAATGTTACGCATGTAACACTGATATGCACACAATGAGCATATTATGCTTTATTTTATTTAAATTTAATTGTGTCAATCTCAACCCCACGAGCTGGAGGTAGCTCACCCTATCTGAAATTAAATTTTTAGATTAATGGAGCCGACATTGATGATGGACAAAAATAGGAGAAATATGGAAAAAAATGGATTTACTTTTATATTTATTAGAGAACAAATTTTAATTTCCGCAAATGGGATGTTTTATTTGAAAACTTTATTTATTTCAGGTGATGAGTTTATGGGAAAATAAATAATTTAACGGCCTAGCGAGTTAATGTTCATTAACTATAGTGTGAATACTTTGTTTTGGAAAATCGATTGTCTTAAATTTTGATTTTGAAAAAAAAATCCTTCTAGAAATTTAAGCTGTTACAGTTTAAATATAATGTTCACCTACTTTATTTACATCTAAGTACTAAAATTGGACTTGATCAAAAGTAGTATTATCCTGTTTTTATTTGGTTGCTTTTTGCCACAAAACATATTTTTCTCGTTTTCTTCCCACTCCAATCCATGCTCTAATTCAAATTCTACCTTCCAACATCTTGCTTCACTCAGTTAGTCCAAGTATGGGTGAGAAAGACTTAAAGGAATAATTATAGGCTTGTAGAGCGTGGCTAAGAAAAATAAGCCTTTAAGCTCAAAGTGGTTAGCAAAGATCATAATGTATTTTGGTAGGACAAAATTCGGTTGTAAGTAGCTAGGTTTCTTAATGAAAGAAAATAACTAAAATCATTTTCAAACTCAACACACATGCTTGACATATTCAAGGGAGAATCAAGATAAGTTCTAGAGAAATCATAACAACATGACCACCAGTCGCACATGAAGGGAACGATTTATAAAGTCCAAAAAATGAGAGTTTCTAATTAAGGCTTAATTTCTCACAAGCATTTTTATCACAAGTTCAAAATTCATGCTCGATTTCATCTATTCATGTCTATCAACCTAACTATGTGTTTTTCAAGAAATATTTAGGAAATCATCGTCATTAATTCGCCTATCATCCTCAAATAGGCACAAATCAATTATCATACAATCAAGCAAACATCAAAATGCAAACTATCCGAATTTTAAACATTGAATCCCCAATTTAAAACAAAATAAAAACAATCCTAAAACAACTAAACTACCCAACTAAAATGAAGTTCAATGACAATCCAAATAGGCCAGACATCAAAATAAAGTATGAAAATAACAAACGATAACAGCCACAAGATGTCCACTCCACCTCCTCCCCCAAACTTGTTTTAGAACAAGTTTTTCAGATAAAATGGGCACATCATTGGTGGCACGTACAAAATCTAAGGAAAAGTTGACTACTCATAGTGGCTGGCATCAATTTGATACTTCTCGAACCAAGCCATCATTCGCATCATGCGACGTGTATCCTCTCTTATCTCCCCAACTGTTTACCTCAAGTCTTGCCGCTGCGTTCGTATCCCTCCCTAAATCTTTAATTTTCTTGCATCATTTCACAAGAATAACACCAAATTACACACACCCACACCACAAAGATTCTGATTATTTTTCAAGAAATTCCACCAACATGGAATAAAATTTGAGTTTGGCTTGAAATCAAGAATCCTTTGATTAAACTCCATTGGTATGTATTTCTTCCTATTTCTTGCTTAATATGTCTTGATTTAGTTGGATATTTGGGACTAGAAGGTGTTCTTGGCATGTTATTAAAATTTTGAGGAAGAATATAATTGCTTTGATACATTGTCAATTTTTTCTTTGATTTTGGAATTATAAGCATGTTTTGGGAGTTATGAGTGTGTATTTGTTGATGTGAACTTGTGAAGGTTGATATGTGGCTTGAAATCTCTTGATTAGGATATACCATTCATTGAGGAATTTTTTAGAACACTTGGTGTGCATATGATTTAGTGCCTAATTTTGTGTTAATACTCTTAATTTGGTGGTGTTTGATTAACTTTTTAGTATAGACATTAACTTGTTGGTGTGAATGATTTATTTTGCAACTAAAAGCAAGTTAGATTTGTTTTTTTAATGATAAAATAGTATAGCTATATATATGGAACTATTGATTGCATTATCTTGTGTTGGCATTCATTGATTAAAAGTGTGCTTGTAGAAACAAAATATGCCTCTGAGACAAAAAAGGAAGCAAAAAGTAGTTAGTAAACCATCCCAATCTATACCTCAAGGCAGTTGAACCAGCATGAGTTGAACTATCCGATGCATGACCTTGTTTTATGTAACACCCACCTCTCGCGGAAATGTTACTACTACTACATTATGCTAAAACCTTTGACAACTTATGATAAAAACTTTAATAACGAGAATATCTGTGGGAATTTGTTTTTACACTACGATTCTAATAGAATTGAGAATTGATAAAAAAAAATAAAAAATCCCACATATATTCTCGTTATTAAAGTTTTTATCATGAGTTGTCAAAAGTTTTAGCATAATGTAGTAGTAGAAACATTTCCGCTAGAGGGGGTGTTACAAATGGTATCAGAACAGGACCTCTCCCAGTACGGTGTGGTTCGGGGACGAACTAGGTGGAAGCTGGTGGGCATGTGACGCCCAGGACCGACGAGGGCAGGGAGTGATTGCCGGTACAATAAGGAAGAAGGCAAGACAAGGAGCGGCTCCTGGCAAGCTTCTAGGTGAAGGGAGACATGAACGAACCGATCCCACATTAGAAAAAAGGGTATCCTAAGACTGTACGGGTATGGGACCGTATAGTCGAGCTTTAAAGAGCATTCCGAGACTATGCAGGTATATGACTGTATAGTTTAGGAGAGCTTAAGGAATTTATTAGTGCTATTCATACCAACAAGGTGTATCTTCTTTTCTGGTGCTCATTTTGAGAAAACTCTAAGGTTAAACATGCTTGGCCTGGGAAAATTTAAGGATGGGTGATCCCCTGGAAAGTTTTCCAGGGTGCGCGTGAGTGAGGACAAACTGCGTTGGGAAAGACTTGTGTTGGTTTGTGGGGACAATCTGTCAACTCTTGAGGTGGGTCGTTACAATTTAGCTGCGGTGGTGCATGACTTAAAGATTTGGCGACATTACATCTATGGAGGTAAGTGTGAAATATATTCAGACTATAAAAGTTTAAAATATATTTTCACACAGAATGATCTAAATATGAGGCAACACCGATGGCTAGAACTTGTTAAGGACTATGATTGCACAACACATATCACACTGGAAAGGCGAATGTGGTAGTCGATGATTTGAGTCGAAAGGTTAAAGGGAAGGTTGCTTGTGTTCTAACCAAAAAGGAACAATTGGTCAAATAATTTTCAAGGATGCGGCTAGAAATATTGACCCCACTAAAGTCTGCGAACACTATTTTAGCAGCATTCATAGTGAAGCCGACATTGAGGGAAAGGATCAAGGTAATGGAAAATTTTCTTTGGCGGAAGATGGAGTTTTACTATTTGAGGGAAGAATTTGTGTGCCGAAGGATACACTATTGAGAAAGAAGATTTTAGTAGAAGCTCACAGTACACCTTATACTGCTCACCCTGATGGTACAAAGATGTATCAAGACATGAGTAAACATTACTCATGGGAATACCTAAACAGTGATGTCGCTGATTTTTTCAAGTGTTGCCTAACTTGTCATCAAGTGAAAGCAAAACATCAACAGCCTTACGGATTACGTAAGTCATTGCATATTCCAGAGTGGAAGTGGGAGATATAGCTATGGACTTTGTAGTGGGACTTTCTCGATCGGAAAGAGGAAACCATATTGTTTGGGTAGTAGTAGATCGGCTCACAAAGTCAACTCATTTGAATGGAGTGCCATTATCCATTGTGTATGACCGCAATCTGCGGTTTACCTCAAAGTTTTAGGGTAGTTTACAGCAAGCTATGGGGACTACCTTAAGTTTCAGTACGATCTATTATCCTCAAACGGATGGAGAATCTGAGATGACGATTCAAATTTTAGAGGATATGTTGAGAGCTGTGTGCTCGACTTGGGTAATAGTTGGGAACAATATCTATCTTTGTTTGAGTTTGCCTACAATAACAATTTCCAGTCCACTATTGGTATGCTGCCTTACGAAGCATTGCATGGAAGAAAGTGTAGATCGCCGTTGTATTAGGATGAGGCTGGATAAAGAAGATTGGTAGGACCGGACATGGTGAAAGAAGCAGTGAAAGTGGTTGAGAAAGTTCGAGAAATAATAGAAGTAGCCCAAGATCGCAAAAGTCTTACTCCGATAAACGTAGAAAGGATTTGGTGTTTGCAGTTGGTGAAAAAGTGTTTTTAAAAGTATCTCCGACCAAGGGTGTAATTTGATTTAGAAAGAGAGGTAAATTATGGTCGAGGTATATGGGGACTTTCGAAATTCTCACTCGTATTAGAGATTTAGCCTACCGCCTGGCTCTACAACCGGACTTTTAAACAGTACATGATGTATTTCACATATCGATGCTAAGAAAGTATGTGCATGATCGGAGTCATGTTATCAGTTACTCACATCTGGAGGTTAATAAGGATCTGTCTTATGAGGAAAGACCTATATCAATTTGGTATAAGAAGGTGGCAAAGCGTAGAAATAAGGACATTGTGCTAGTTAAGGTACAATAGAGTCGTCATGGACCCGAAGAGGCTACATGGGAACGCGAGGATGACTTACGTGCTAAGTATTCAGAATTCTATATACACGGTATGTCATAAACTTTTGAGGACGATATTTTTTCCAATGGGGTTACGATGTAGTACCTAGAAATTTATGCGACTTTTGAAACATAAATTACCTATTTTTCATGCATTTTAAGTTAGCCCGATTCATGCTGGACTACTAGCCCTTGATCTTTGGTATATAATTTTAATAAGCCCAATAGTCTTTGCCCAATCCTCATGTTGTTGGTTAAAAAAAAGAAAAAGAAAAATGAGAGGGTGGGAGAAACGCAAGCATAGATGAAGAGAGCAGGAGGACTCCTTCCTCCTACACCCGAACTCGATCTTGGTAATGGAGTAAATTTTGCTCCAAAATCAAGTCTCTTGTACAGCTATTTCCATCACACAACTCCGGAAGTCCACCATTTAAACACTATAAAATACATACACCATTCTCAATCCTATTCATACAGCAAGAAAGCAACAATTCAAAGGTATAAAAGAAGTATGTTTTTCTATGTTCTTCTCCAGCAGACAGGCGGGCGGCCATTTTTGGTTTTCGGGTGGATCGCCACCGTCCTCTCTCTAAATCTTTCAGTCTCGATCTCTCTCCCTATCCAAATCAACCACAATAAATCATCACACACATACACAACTCTTATTGTAGAAAATCATTTTATACAGTTTAGAAAAAAATTAAATATGAGGGGTTGGGCGGGCCGCACTTTGTGCGAGCGCGCGGTCGTTGTGCTGTCGCCTCCATTTGTTTATACCTAGCCCTGATTCTCCATCGCATTTGATTTTTAAGAAAAAAATAGAAGGGGGAGGAGGGACAGAAGAAAGGGGGGAGGAGGAGTAAAGACGTGTTTTACGTCTGTTAAGAGATTAGAGGATGGGAATTTAGGATTTTTATTCCCTTATTTTTTACTAATTTTAATTAAGTGCTTCGATTTCTAAAATTTAAAATTTATACCGCATCTTTTCGACAAATCGATTTTCTTTAAATCTCATAGAATATTTTATTCTATCCCTCCTAATATTAATTATATATCTTAAACTTATCTCTTTTATTTATTTACTGTAATTCCCCATCGTGCCATGCACGATTTGAAAATATATTTATTTATAAAAAATTAAAATTAAGAAATTTATCAAAATAAATTTATAACTTAAATTTTGTTAAGTAAAGAATATTAAATTATCTAATAACTTTTTATTTCATTAATAAAATTATTTAATCTATTTTTAGTTGCAACTCATATCTGATATAAATATTAAAACTCATAATAGATATTCAAATCTAAGCATAATAACCAAACAAAAAAGAATTGCTTATTTCAAACTTAACCTATTAATATCAAAATAATCAATACTAGTATGAGATTAAATACTAAGAAAATGGGCTTGATTTTTATCTATTG
>JAUEKW010136424.1:0-11490 GCA_032274785.1 Ajuga reptans
AGATAATAAAGGCTATATTATTCTAATTAACATAATTGTTTTTATTCAAAAGAAAGTATTTTAAGGGAAATTCTTGGATGCCCTGCAGGTAGTGTCTGTACTAGATATATAAGAATATTTTATTAATATAAAATATATTAATAAAATATTCTGATGTATGTAGTGTATGTAGTGTCGGTGGGGTAGCATAGAATCACCCGTATTTTAAGAAGTGGATCTTGGGAGACTCTGATGTGATATACTGACCAAGAATCACATTTTTTAATATTATATTACCTTCTTTTCAATTGTTAATATTGGCTACTCTCGTAGGTGATCTATCTTATTTTGATTTCATATATGCGGGGTAGGACCCATCCAATCAACAATTGGGAATAATTTGGATTTTACCGTACAAATACGCATTTTCTCATCAATCCATTTAATTTAATCAGTCAATTGTGCTTCCATAGAATACCATAATTATTTTTCGTATAATACGATTTACGAAAATGCTCCTCTACCCACGGTGACACAAATTAATATGTTAACCGTTGATGTATAAAGTTCCATTCCCCAAATTATGGATGAATTAATTAGTTAAATTCCTATGAGATCTTGACACATCAGTTGATGGGTACATTAACTTGTGCTCATCGCAGATTGGAGTGGGATTGTATGATTTTATTAGTAGTACTCTAAATAAAAATTGATGTCTTGAGATCTCAGACCTTGGGATGGGGACAAGACTTTATTAGTAAGAATTTCCCTTTTTGTCGCATAATAATTGTAATAAATTTTAAATACTAAATACGGAGTATGTAAATTTGCGAAATAAAGGACAAAGAGCCAAAGAAAAATAAATAAATAAATAAACGACCGCTGAACCACACGAGTGATTCACCATTACTTTTTCCCTTTTAAAAATTAAAAGAAAAATTATTCCTATACTATAATTCATTATGTTAACGAAGTAATCTCCTATAAGACTGTCGATAGGAAGAACATAATATAGGTTAAATATGACGAAGTTGAACATATTTATCGCATTTATTATCTTGTCTTATTGTACGACCGTCTTACTGAAACTTTTTCTTTCTCGTAAAATATAAAACAGAAATATAGAGGATGATGCCTAAATAAATTGTATGGTTCCAGATTAGTGAAGCAAAATTCGAATATAAAAAAAAATATTAACAATTTAGTAGTAAATGAAATTGTATGAGGAGAGAAGTGTCATTTTCGTGAAAATGATGGTTTACCTTTCGAAGTCTCCAACTTTCACGTTCACACGTGCACCTGTTAAGTCATTTGCCCCATGCTTGATTGCCTAAGATCTCTGGATCTCTCTTGTACTTTTCTTCTCCTAAAATTATTTCTTTAAATACGTATATTTAAAGTAGTTAATGAAAAATAGTCATTTCATTTTAGGTAGATTTGTATTTTAGTATAATAAAACTAGCTACTTTTGTAATACAGTTAAATTAAATATTTTAAGGTGTTTGTTTAGTGAATCATCTTTTTGTCTTTTTTTTTTGGTTCGGAAGGGGTGTGGGGGAGTATAAGATACGATATGTTGTTTATAAATATTCGAAGAAAACTGAGGGACATAAATGTGTATTTTGCCATTTATTTTATTTGTTGTTGTGGAGTTGGATAAGAAAATTAAGAATACTATGAAATGGAGATGTACACATCTGATCAATTTTTCTCATTTAATCCATATTTGCTCTCCTTCTTTTCTTAAAATTATATTAACAATCATATAGAAGAAAAACAATTAGATATGTTAGTTGAATAATCAGAGATTTTATATTGGAAAATGATAGGAATAAGTTTGGAAGAAAACTAAATATATTATTTAAAAGATATATATTCTAAAAAAAATCACTTAGCCACTAACTTTAAGACAACAAATGAAAACACGAGTATGAAAGTATAGAATCTATAGAAATAGAGAGATAGGGTAGAGAAATTGGATTTGGGTCGCACGTAAATTTCGGAAAGAGTGATATATACACTTCATGTGGTCCTATACTCCGATTTTTTTATTCACGAATAAAGTGTGTCACTCTTTGTCTCTGAAATTGACGATCGAGTACTCCAGATGATCAAAATCCAGGAAGGTAGCAGTAAATTTAAGAATAGTGGGATGGTCAAAAAGGGTAGCAGCAGAGAGTATAGTCAAAGCAAAGAAGAAAGAAAGAATGGCATTATTCAGACAAACAACGTTAATGGTCGCCAGCAGTTCACAAAACTCTGAATGATGCCAAACTTACTGCACGCCTATGTCTCTGCTTTGTCAGAATTAACAGTTCTAGGGTACTTTTGTCACTTTATATTTATGAAAACTAAATTTAATTTCATCTTATTATGATGCAATGTTTATCTTGTAAAATGGAGTTAATTGGTGATCAATTAGTGTCGCATCTAATTTCTAGTACTATTCATGTTGATATCACCAGTCGAAAACAAACCCTTCCGCACGCTCGTATAAAATTAATGGAAATGTGTCTTTTCTCTTACACAGGAGGAGCACGAGGAAATTAGGGCAAGGAAAGGTGCAAAGGAAGCTCTTGAATGGGAAGATTATAAGTCCATGCCTTTCACTCAATGTGTAAGTACATTCACTCGCAACGTTACGTCTCATTTATTGTTTATATCGAGAAACGATTCCAATTCGAATCTAAATAGTATTTACGCGTGAAAAATAATGTCCTTCGATTTTATCTTTTTTTAGGTGGTAAATGAAACATTGCGAGTAGCTAACATAATCAGTGGTGTATTTCGACGAACAATGACCGATGTTACTATCAAAGGTAATTAATAACTAAAGTTTCAAGTTACATAGGTTCACTAGTTCTAAATACGATTTATATGTAGGTTATACAATACCAAAGGGATCGAAGGTTTTTGCTTCTTTCCGAGCAGTACACATGGATCGCAACCACTTCAAAGATGCTCGTGTTTTCAACCCGTGGAGATGGCAGGTATCTGAATTTTTGCGATTACAAATCGAACTTGTACATACTATTCTCCAAACTTATGATCATTCTAACGCCTGATGACATTTGTACATGACCTATAGAATAGCTCGTGTACAAACTCAATACATGTATTCAACCCGTTTGGCGGAGGGCCTAGGCGTTGCCCCGGTGCAGAGCTTGCTAGGGTAGAGCTTTCGGTTTTTCTTCATCGCTTAATCACTCAATTCAGGTATATGGTTATATATATATGCATACATAACTTTTATATCCAGAATTACGAAATGGAACACTATTTTGACTACAGTTGGGAACCGGCGGAGCAAGATAAAGTAGTTTTCTTTCCAACAACGCGAACTCAGAAGAAGTACCCGATTAACGTAAATCGGATCAAGGCTGTGTGAAGATTTGTGAGAATGTAGGGAGCAACTTAATTCATTTCTAGCTAATACCTTCAAAATTGTAGTAATAAACCTTGCTACTACAGCTTATTTATAATAAATACAAATGTAAATTGTTGTTATTTAGATGTTTTTGTAGCTAGGAACATGCATATTTATTTTAGTTTTTGGAGGAATGTCAAGGTTCCCCCTCATTTTTATTGATTTATAAATATGCATAAAACTTGATATAATTATATAATATGAAATATCATTTCGCAATATATTAGCCAAGATAATCCTAAGATTATTTTATCTCGTTCTAAAATTGGAAAAAGGAAAGGAACAAGAAAAAACAGAGAGAAGAAAAAATGCTAAGGTTGTATTTGGATTGAAGGATTTGAAGATGTGTTTGATATTCATAATCTCAAATTCATTGATATTGTTTGTATTATCATAGATTTGGAAATTCATCACTTTCATTTTAAACTACTTTTTGAAGGATTTGAGTGAATTTCAAATATAATTCATGCATTTCAAATTGGGAAAATTTCATTTCAGGCCCTGAATTTTATGTAATGTCTCATTTAGGGGTCTGAATTTTTCCAGTTCTCATTTAGGGGCTTATATTTCAAGAATGTCTCAATTCAGGGCTTACATTTTGTAGATTGGTCTTAATTGAAGGCTTACACCCCCTTTTTTCTTTCTTTTTTTCTCCAAATGTTTATTTTTTTCCTTTTTTGTTTTCTTGCTTCATTTTGTTATTTGTTATCTTAAAATTAAAATTTTTATAAAATAAAATTTTATTAAATTTATAAATTGATTATATGAGTTAAACAAGTTCAATCCCTTTTTAGCGTATTTCATGAGTTCGACTATTTTCTTTAAAAAAAATTGAAAAAAAGAGGTCCCTTTTTTAGCGTATTTCATGAGTTCGACTATTTTTTTAAAAAAAAACAAATATATCAAAAAATAAAAGAGGTGATTAAGGGAAGAGCAGAAAAAAAATCCAGAAAAAATAGACAATTAGAGGAAGAATCACATAAAAAAAAATGGAGATTAAGCCTTGAATTGAGACCAATCTACAAAATGTAAATCTTGAGTTGAGACATTCTCGAAATATAAGCTCCTAAATGAGAACTGAAAAAATTCAGGCTCCTAAATGAGACATTTCATAAAATTCAGGTCCTGAGATGAAATTCACTCATTTCAAATTTCTCCAAAACCCAGTTTTGGCCCAATAATTTAGCTGGGCCTGAAGCCCTATAATGTGTACAAGTAAATGCTGTTATAAACCAGGCCGCTCAATATAGTCCTTACGGGCCGTTTGGGCTAACGAGTATCAACCTGGCCCACATCAACTCTCTAGTAGACAGTAGTACATGTTAGAATATCAAATATTATAGTGTTTAATACACCCTCTATTTTATAATGGCTATATTTGATTAGGGTTGCCCACAGCCGGTTGATGTTGGGATAACGTGGTGATGTTTGGCATGAGTAAGATTGGGGGCATTATTTGGTTGGGTTAGGTTGGCAGTTGCGTATTTTTTTTAATTTTTCATCTCTCATTTATAATTGAAAAGACATATTTCTTTCTCTTCTCTCTTTATTTACCCACAACTTATTTACCCTAGTCAACAGTACCCCAACCTTCCCCAGCCGCAATCAAACACAGCCAATGAGAGTTCTGCTTTAAAAGATACAATATTATATTTTTAGTTAATTTGATGAAGACGCAATTCTCTGATGATCACACTTACTCTGCCTATTTAATTTTTTTATTTAACAATTCAATCATATGTAACTAATTCGTGAAATAATTATTTTAATTTTTTACTTGGAGTAATAAAATGAGATGTTGACTTTTGAAATATGACTCTCATTTTGTGACAATTTTTTTTTAAAACATAATTTTTTATTAAGGGACAGGGGAGTACAACTTTAAGAAGATAATAGAGTTTATTTTTGTAAGGACGTTCTTTATAAAAGAAAAAAGAAAATTATTCCTGGACGGAGGGAGTAATAATTTAGGACGAGTAAAAGAATTGGCTAAATCGGGGGTAATACCAAATCAAGTGAAACAAGTTATGGGGCGATTCCAAATGCATAAACATTATTAACTCTAGCATTTTTCCGGCTTTAACTTAACGACAACGTTTCACGGAATCTGTCATTAATATCTAACTAATCGCCTCAATCAAAAGATTAATTAATTATCATAATTAACAGGATTGACAAACTAATTAGTTATATGGGGCCCAAAGTAGTTGGCGGCAGCCTTTGATTCAGCCAGATGCTGCCCCTTATCTTGACCAGGTGTATTGGACCATACATTTGTTGTCATATCATTACATGCTTAACATTCTAATTAAAGTAATCAAAAGTAGGTATAGTTCTTGCATAAGTTGGTTTTTCATGTTGTATATTGATATTGATAACATAACATCATCAGTGTGTGTATGTGTGTATTGCACATTATATAAAAATATTTAATTATGTCAAAGTATCTAAATATGGCCCTCAACAACATATTTGAGACAACTTTTTGTCGTCTCAAATATATTATTATTTGTGTCCGAGTTATTGAGACGACTAATTAGTGACGACATGTTGTCTCTAATAATAAAATTGTGACAAACAAATACTAATTATTTAAGACTACTTTTTATTATTTTAAAAGACCATTTTTCTTATAGTGGAGCCTCTCCCTTTGTCTTAGAGGGGCTTCAGCTCCATTTTATTTAAGTCAAGTTGGTATTATTTTTTATTGTTTTTATGCTTATCCTACACAACTAAACCATCTCACAATTGTCATTTGTCATTGCCACTGGCGTGCACTGTTGTGATTTCCCAGCACAACAAACCAACTTTTCATGGATATATTAAACAAATCTTTTACTTTAAACAAACAATAAATGTATAATTAAACTATGTCTCTTGCTTGGTTTGCCCATTATCTTTACATTATTGATTTATGATCTGTAAAACTTGTAATAATATCAAGAAAAGGGGTTTTGTGAGTTGGAGGTGGGTATTTTTTTGTCTGCCCATGTGAAGAATTTGATGCCTTTTAGCCAAGAATGGAGTTTGTTCAGGTTTATTCATTATTTTATTTGAAAATATAGGTGTAATAATTTCTTCTGTTTCATGACAAGTTACATAAGTATATCTTTGTGACAACTAATCAAGACAGCTAAAACAGTCTGCTTTTAGCTTGCTTTTGTATTGAAGGTTATGGGATAAACTTAAAATTAAAAGATGTACTTTAGCTTGCACGGATTTAAAATCAGTATTCAGGATATGGATCGTAGTTTTTCTTTTTGAAATTATTAGTTGGTGCATTAGCTCCAGAGCCAGACCTTTCGTTAGTTGGAAGAGTCCATCAACACATGTCTGAAAAGGCTGATTTTTTGTTAATCAGAAAAGTCCGAACTTTTAGAGGGCCCGACTAATTTTAAATACCTATATTACTATGTATATTATATATTACATTAGACGTAGATAGAATCAGGGCTAGGTCCCGCCCTGATTAGCTCCGATACAAAATTCGTATTTTCAATCTCACCTCACGTGATGAAATCAAGCGATGAGTCGTCTTAATAGAGTTGTGAATGTGTATGATCATTTTAGATCGTTTGTTCAAACTTGCAATCCTTGCAAAGCACACAGTATGTACAATTCGTAATTTGGAAATTGATCAAACCAAAATACACACTTGAGTCGATTTGAAATTAATTTTAGAATAGAAAATCATCACTAAATTCAATCTTTTGTTTTCAGATTCTTTAATATCTCAACTTATAATTTGTAGATTCAGAATGATGAAATAATGAAATGTAGATTTGAAATTCTTGAATAAATGAACCCTGCGGTAGCATAATCTCATTATAAATTAATTACATGAGAACACCTGCAGCAGTTCGTAGGCACCAACATAATCCTATTGTATTTACAACAACACTCACTCTGTTGACTCACACCCTCAATATTGAGACAGCAACAGCAGACTATACACATTCATGTACGCTATAATATAATCTATACACGTATTCATATACGTTATACAAAAAATGTCGTATCTACTCCTAGTCTATATAACCCTTTATGTTCGTCCGGCTACACTTCTCCTTTGGATGAATCTGTAAACAACAGACAAATTGAAAATGCCAGAGTTAGCTAAGCTACAAATCTTGAAGGCAGCACATGGACATTGATTAAATTAACTTCACAAGAAACAGATTATTATGTATTAAAGATTCTTGTTGGTTTTACCTGAAACCCGACCCGTGGGAATAACGTACGTTGGTGAAAACAAATAATTAACTTGTTTCACTACTTTGCTCTTGCTTCTTGGAGTATTTTCTGATATCTAGGGAATCCATTCTTGCATGCTGAAACCTGCAATCGAGCCACAAGTTTCATTAGTCATAATCTTTTGTATTGAACAAGAAATTAATTTTCTAAATGTTAGGCTGAAAAGTTGTAATTTTTATTTTTTCAAAATGGAAAATGTTATTGGACGGCAATAATGCTCTGACTGTGGTACTGAGAAAATACAAATTTTCAGAAAAAAGGACTTAAAGATTCCATCTAAAAATTGCAATATTCAATAGTTCTTTTAGTGTCTACTTTTACAAATGAAAGTTCTATGAAAAACTACAGGGGCCCCTTGCTATAAACTTGACAGAGATACAAAATTGGATTCCAAAGCTGGTAAACAACAGAGCACTCACAAAAATATACAGAGAAAAATGGCAAATAAAGGGCAAGTTTTCATCATCCAAAAAAAGAAAAAAATAGGAAGAGGGCCACATGAAAAAGGGGACCTGTTGATATGGCATATTCACATTTCTATCTCACCCACTGTAGAGTGAAATAGCTAAGGCTGTGTTTGGTTGGGACTGAAGCCTGCTGTGGCACTATTGACTAAAGTAAAATTGCTAAGAAAATTAGCTAATGAATGTAAAAAATATGTATTAAGCCCCCTGCAACTATGAAAGACACACATGCTGCAATTTGAGTCTGTCTCAAACCAGCTGTCAGAAACTCATCCAAACACAGGTATAGCATAGCATCTGCTATTAACTATAAGCGGTGAACACATTACTACGTGCTCACCGTTGATATGTGAACGAAAATTCGTAATCATTTGAGGAGGGATAAAACTAAAGGAAGTTATTTTCTACTAATAAAACTCAAGTTTCATATTTCTTGGTATGTTTGGATGGGTTTGGGTACAAACACGTTGAGGAATGTCCAAACTCATTCAAGTGTTTGGTTCAATTGGTTGAGAGCTAACATCTTCTACTTTACTCAAATAAACACACTTTTTAACTATACTCAACTATTTTTTTTCAGCTACTTTATCTCAGTGAACAAAATTGTCCAAATGGACTAAAAAAATATTTTCCTAAAGTCTCATCTACCAATTTTTTTTCGAAACTTCTTCTAGTGAAATGACGAGAAAGCCCCTGAAATGTGAAAAGATTAGCTTAGGTGAGAAAAAAAGGGAAAAGGAGAATTTGACTTACAGCTTCAATATCAATCTTGTAAACGAGAAGCTTTCTCCTCTCCCGGCAACTGGTCCTGTACGCCACCGCCACGTGTCCAATTGCCAACACCAACGACGATACGAACATCGCCGCCTCCATAGCTCTCGCATATCCGCCGCCTCTCGAGTAGCTGAACACATACGACGCCTTCAGCGACACAAACACCAGCGACGCCGCCGAGCACACGGTCGCGATCCACAAGTACGGCCCCCGCGACAGCCGTGGCCCGTCGCAGAAACTATAAACACCTGCAATCCAATTTCAGAAACGATTAGATCATTTTTCAAATTTTGTGAATTAGGTTTTTGAATCAATTAACAATTTCAGCTTGAGCTGAATAATACCACTTACATAATATGATGGCGGAGCGGGTTATCGATACGAGGGGGATATCGATGAGCGAGTAGCGGAAGTCGTAGTTGTTGAGGTGGAAAGAGACGGTGTGTAAATTGAGCGACGACGGCGATAGGGCGGCGGAGAGGAAGGCGGAGGGGAGGAGTGCGTCGGCGATGACTAGAAGAATTGGGGCTGAGAACAACAGCAGCGATACTAACATAGTGATTAAGAAGAACAAGGTTTTGATCCATCTCGGAATCACGAATACTACTACTTTCTTCATCGTTTTGTCTTCCTTGGTAAATCCCATCCCCGGTGAACTCGTTCTCACACTGTGTGTAACAAATGGAGAGAGAGAGAGAGGGGAAAATTAAAGGGGGGAGAGAGAGAGAGAAGGTGAGTGGAAAGAGGGGGGGAAATTCGTGGGGAAGATTTGACTGAGAAAACGTGAATGGGGTTTTGGAAGGTGATGGTCAAATAGGGGAGGCTCCACTATCGCGCTCTCTCTATAGGATAAATAAATGTGAAAAACTCCATTAGTGGACTTTAACTGCAATACCTAAAAACTTCTGGGCAGTAATCAACTATTATATGTTGTGGTCATGATATTTTTTGTAGAGAGGAGATTATTCGAATATAATGCGTTACAAATAAGATTAGAAACTATGCTGCCAGCGGACTTTTACTAATAATATTCTTTATATTAGAGCTATTAGATGCCAATCAATTTATTGGTCGTTGAAATCAACTAAGGCTGTATTTGGATGCCGCTGTAGATAGTTGAGATACGGTTGGCTTGGTAAATAGAGAGAGATAAGAGAGAAACCTATCTTTTCAATTATAGAGGAGAGAGAAATGTTAAAAAACACCCAATTCCGAACCTATAATGTCTCAAACCTTACCCATGTCAAACATCACCATGTTGCCCCAACGTCAACCGACTAGGAATAACGCTAACCAAACATAACATAAGATCGCGGCAGTCGGCCATTTAATTTTTTTTTTTTTTTTTTTGAGAATGGAAACCATTATAATAAAGCGGGGGCAACTGCCTCCGCCAAAACAAAGCTTGTTGTTAATTATATACTCTCGAACATTTTTATTGTTTTAAAAACGTACAATTTTTTTCCTTATGTTCAATGTGGTGAAAGTACAATTCAATATATATTATATATTTTTACTGATATAACTTTTTTTCCTCGTTGATTTAACTAATAAAATGAAATATTATGTTTTGAAATAGGCCTAATAATAATTAAAAAAAAACAAAACAAAAAAAACTAACTTTTTCTAAAGTTTTATCATTTTATCCGATTCTTTTAATTTTATCTATTTATGCACAATTTTGCAAAATAGTTATGATTTTGCCTAAAAGCCAATTATTGGAAATGTTTCTCGACGAATTATGCGTTGCTGCTTGAGAGAACATCCATTTAAATATTGTGGATGTGTGCAATTATGTTCGAGTTTAGAAAATTATCCAAATTTACCACTAATTTTGTTCAAATTCAAAAAATTTGCCAAATTTATAACTATTTTGCAAGGTTTTTGTGTATAAGTCACTATAAAGTATAAACAGAAGTCTTCCCCTACCTACGACAGACATAAGTTAATGTGCACACCGCTAATGTGTAAATGTCTAATCCAATTTTTTTGAATAAGGTAAATAGTTGGCTTCTATAATATCTTGGCACATCAGCTGGTGGACGCATTAACTAGTGCTCACTACGATTATTTATTTTTATTTTATATGGAATGTGAATTTATGAAGAGAATATAGAACAGCCTAACGCCTTTATCTTTATTCTAGACTAGACTACAACTTTGTAGACTCAATTTCCGCCCACATTGTGTGGATCCAAAATTGGGAAGAACAACACTGGACATATTTTTTATTGTCGCTAATCCTTGTTTTTGTTGTGTACAACATTTCTCCAACTATGAACATTCATCCTTTTTTTAGAATTCTTATCTTTTTGTTTTTATCAAAAGAATTTTGATCTTATTTTACACGCATGAGATCTAAAACGTGATTTTGTGTAAGAAATCAACGACTAAAGAAATGCAACATGATTAATTTCCTTTACAATCTTAAGCATTACTCGAATCTAGTTGGCTTCGCATTTTGCCCCTTTTACCCGTTTTTCACCTTTCTTGCTCGTTTCCTTATCAAATCAAGTCCATATGGACTTTTATACCTGAAAATGCACTTTTTACAGGAAAACGAGCAGATACATCATATTTGCCAAATGATCC
>JAUEKW010136435.1:0-11487 GCA_032274785.1 Ajuga reptans
TCTTGATAAATGTACGTATCAAGTGAGATGTGTAGACTTCAGGGGGAGTCTCAACATAGGTGCGTTGCACTCTTTTTCCCTTCAACCAAGGTTTATTTTTTCCCACTGGGTTTTGTTACTTGGCAAGATTTTTAACGAGTCAACAAGTTATGCACCATTCACCCTTTTGATTTGACACAAGGGGGAGTGTTGAAGGAAAAATACATTAGTGTGCCTTCATCAAAAGTGATTGATGAGGGGCAATTTAGGTGTTTCATTTTATTCCATGTATTCTAAAACCCTAGTTTGTAACTATATAAAGGGACCTTCTATGGAATAATAATATGTTGTTTTCACGCCTACTTTGTTTCTTCCCTTCTTCTCTTTTATCAATATTTCCTACAACAATTATCAACACTTTATGTGTAAAATTAGGAGATTATTACGAGCAAAACTATGAAATAATATTCAAATATTTTTTCGTTTGTTTCTATTAAAATGTGAAAGCTATTAGAATTTATTATCATCATCAATTACACATTCATATATATATATATATATATACACTTAATTAAGTAACTAAAATTCATTTAATGATCTGATGATCACTTTTTGTTTTCTTTTTTGGAAAATATAATTATTTCAAATGAAAACTATACTTAGTACAAAAGTTGAAAATAATATTTCTTTTTTTTTCAAGTAAAATATGATTTCTTCAGGTTTATGATCAAGACGCCTTGGAGGAAAATCTTTTCGTCTTATATTGGGTAAATATATTAAATAAAACACAGTCAATTCAAAAAAAAATATTTGGTTGATATTAGAAATTGGTTATTATTTGAGAAATGTATTCCTTTTTATTCTATTTATCAAAGATTTTTTTAAGGGAGCTGTTAGTCAAAGATTTGATAATGTTTATTGTTTATTGTTCTCCTCCTCCACTTTATTACTGCATATATGGATCAAGTCCAAGATTAAATAAAAAAGAGTAGGACTTATGTGCCACATATTGCATAGATCTTTTTATTTATAACGGGTTGATACGACCCAAATTAAATTTTTGCTCAATCAAAAAAGAATTGCACCAAAAAAGATACAGGTTAAGTGATATTTTTTCCAGAAAATATAATTAATTTGTTTTTTAAAAATGTAATTTTTTTTTTTTAAAAAAAAACTTAATAATTTGTGTTTTTTTAATCAATTATGTGTTCTTATAAAGTTTATGTAAGTTTTCAATATTTATGTTTATATACGTTTTCTATTTATTATTGACAAGTTGTATTCAACTATTTTTTAGTTGGATACTTTAAAAGTACTACTTTCGGAAAGAGTAATATATTTTCCGGGAAAAATATTATGTTTCTCGGAAAAAGTATATGTTACTTATACATCCAATATACTAATACTTTTTTTTATAGAAATTGTAAGACATATTTACTAAAACATAATACATTTTATAACCGGATCCTAGGAAAGCTAGGGTCGGCCCTACTTGAGTTTTTGTATATATATATATAAATATATATATATATATATATACCATCGAATATTGTCAATTTCACTAATTAAAATTACTTTGAATATGTATAAAATGCTATACGTCACTAATTAAAATTACTTTGAATATGTATAAAATGCTATACGTATTCTTATATATATCATGTTAGCAGTTCAAAACATTTTGGAAAACTTGCAAGTCTTTACAATTAGGGAAAGATAAGAAATTAGACTATTAATTTTATTTCCGTGCTTTTATTTTTTATTCAAGTGTGGTCGTATAAGAGCTTAAATATCGAAAACCCATTCTCAATGATGTGTGATAACTAACATAAATTATTGAAATATATATAGTTTGACTAAAACTACGGTTTATCAATTAGAGGAATATGTCATTTAGTAAAAAATTCGGGTAGCATAATTAAGATAAAATATGGCATATAAAGATTAGTTCACACAAGACAGTATCTTACTTTTAGATCGAGAAGAAGACTTTTCAATATTTATCAAATAAAAAATTCTAAATAAAAGTTTGTATATTTTTTAGATTATGTATTTTTTTAATTAACTCAAATAAACTCTCCTATTACTATCATATAATTACTTGATTGGAACATATATTTATTTATTATTTTGACAATTGTTATCTCATATTTTTTTGGTAAGCTATATTTCAGCCATGACCAGTTGTATGTTGTTGTCTCAATCGTCACTAATCTTAGATGATTGATTTTTTTTTTTTTTGTGGACAATGTAAATATAGTAGTATGACCGAAAATATTGTGTCTACGGAGATTTTCTAAATTTTGTAGTACATACTACATTGTGTTCGCCTTAACAACATAAAACTCTGATGAGATTCATGATTGTGCATTGATAGAAGTAATAATTTTACATAATACATATTTGAGCACTAACCATTAATTTTACTTACCAAAAAAATAAATTTTTTTAATATTTGAATTCTATAGCATCACACCCATTTTTGTTTTCTTTTTGAGATAATATAATATACCCGTGCATCACACGGGAGCACTTACTAGTCTTACTTAATAATAAAATACAACCGTCTATAAATAGTAATTGTAGCATTTTCCCGCCTAAAATCTCCTACTATTTTCAGTATGACGCCTAATATGTTAAATCGTTGATTGATCGCTAATAACCCATAATTAGCATACATACTTGCCATAAAATATGTCCAATTTTCAATCAATCAGTGCAAATTTTCTAACAAATTAGCACAACACCTACCCAATATAAGAATAGCACATCAATCAGTATATTAACCAAAATTAAAGGAAATTAGCGAAAATATAGGAATGATAACCGATTTTATATAAGGAACTACCACAATCAAATCTTCTCAAATCTTTAATTAAATAGGCAAGGATCATGGATGATTTACATAGCAATAAATTGTGTTCATATCCAAATAAATTAGGCATTGATTTACATTGATTTACATCCAAATCAATTTAAACATTCTCAAAATATTGAAATAAATATGCGCTGATTTACGGTTGATTTACCTAACAATCAATTTCACGTCAATATGTATCGCCAATTATTGGAGCATTTCCATGGTCAATTAGTGTTACTTTTACATTCCCAATTGTGTCTAATATCTTATTGTCATGCCAATTTTGAGTATATTTACCATATTTAATGTATCTTTCCTACTTCGACGCATGATTATTACGGATATATAAATCCTTACCATTCTCGCAAATCATGCATCGTCATGCATCCCTCCCAAACTTAGAGCATCGAAAAAAATACATAAACATTATCATTCGTCCGTCACAAATTTTGAATTACATCGATAATAAAAGAAAAACGTACAATGACCTTAGAAAGTGTCAATTTCGGTGTACGGCCTGAAAAAATATTGTTAAGCGTTTTCAAGTCAAACAATGACCTCAAAAAGTGTTAATTCCGGTGCATCACTTATTAAATATAGATTATAATATTTTACTTCATGCATCCCTCCCAAACTCAGAGCATCGAAAAAAATACATAAACATTATCATTCGTCCGTCACAAATTTTAAATTATATCGATAATAAAAAAAAACGTACAATGACCTTATAAAGTGTCAATTTCGGTGTACGGCCTGGAAAAATATTGTTAAGCGTTTTCAAGTCAAACAATGACCTCAAAAAGTGTTAGTTCCGGTGCATCACTTATTAAATATAGATTATAATAATTTACTTCATCCATCCCCTCCCAAACTCAGAGCATCGAAAAAAATACATAAACATTATCATTCGTACGTCACAAATTTTGAATTACATCGATAATAAAAGAAAAACGTACAATGACCTTAGAAAGTGTCAATTTCGGTGTACGGCCTGAAAAAATATTGTTAAGCGTTTTCAAGTCAAACAATGACCTCAAAAAGTGTTAATTCCGGTGCATCACTTATTAAATATAGATTATAATATTTTACTAACCATATAAATATACGAATTTATATTTATGCTAAATTTATAAAACGGAGATTATATTAGTTCGACTAAACAATACATATATTGGGCCTTGGGGTTTGCCCATTACATCATCTGTTACATTTATATGTTTCATTTTATGTAATAATATGAGCTATGTAGTGTTAGGTTGTTAGCTTTAAATCGATTGACGTGCATTTTAACATTCCTCTCTCCTCTTTAATTGAAAAGATAGATTTCTCTCTTCTCTCTTTCTATTTACCCGAGTCAACAGTATTTTAGTTTTTCCCAACTGCATCTAAATATAGTTATGATGTCACTAATTAATACGTAATGTATAATAGAAGATGAAATATGTAGTGTAACAGAAATCCGAATCGTCCTTGCCTTTAATTTTACAATGAAGATAAGTCAGATTCCAATGTGTCCAGCAACTCCTAGCCGCCGGTCAAACTAAAATCCCCATCTTCAATCTGCAGAAAAGTTGGAATCCACCATTCCACGCCCGCTGAAAATTGAATTAATCATCACAACCAAAACAAAATTCTACCAACTACAAACCCTAGATTCTTGATTTGCTCCCAATTTCACTAATCTCCATGGACAATTCGACCCAAGAATCTCACCTCCGTAACGAGAATGTGGTCACATTCGACTCTTCCTACCCTATCTACGCCATGGCCGTCTCGGCCGTGAACCGCCGCCGCATCGCCGTCGGAAGCTACATTGAGGAATTGAAGAATCGTGTGGATATTCTCTCATTTTCAGAAGAATCTTCCTCCATCACTCCCGTCCCTTCTCTCTCCTTCGATCACCCTTACCCCCCTACGAAATTACTCTTTCACCCCTCCGTCTCCGCCCCGTCAAACCTCCTTGCTTCCTCCGGAGACTTCCTCCGCCTCTGGGAAGTCAAGGACGCTTCAGTTGAGCCTGTCACCACTCTTAACAATAGCAAAACCAGTGAGTATTCCGCTCCATTAACTTCATTTGATTGGAACGAGGTTGAGCCGCGGAGAATTGGGACTTCCAGTATCGATACAACGTGCACGATTTGGGACATCGAAAAGGGGGTTGTGGAAACACAGCTGATCGCGCATGATAAGGAGGTTTACGATATAGCATGGGGTGAAGCTGGGGTTTTTGCATCAGTTTCAGCTGATGGTTCGGTGAGGATCTTCGATTTGAGAGACAAGGAGCATTCAACGATCATTTACGAGAGTCCTATGCCTGATACGCCGTTATTAAGATTAGCTTGGAACAAGCAGGATTTGAGATACATGGCCACGATTTTGATGGATAGCAACAAAATTGTGATATTGGATATTAGGTCTCCCACAATGCCAGTGGCGGAGTTGGAGAGACACAATGCAAGTGTGAACGCCATTGCTTGGGCTCCGCAGAGTTGCAGGCACATTTGCTCTGCAGGGGACGATGGTCAGGCGTTGCTTTGGGAGTTGCCGACAGTTGCTGGGCCGAATGGGATTGATCCGATGTCTATGTACTCTGGTGGAGCAGAGATTAACCAGCTGCAGTGGACTGCGTCTCAGCCGGATTGGATTGCCATTGCATTTGGGAACAAGATGCAGATGCTTAAAGTGTGAGGTACTAGTATGTTTCTGATTCTTTATTGGCTGTTAACTTGTAGCTAACATGATTGAATTGATGTGTGAATGTTTGTGAACTTGCATCAAAGATGATGTGGCCATTGATTCTTCTCCTATTGTGATTGTAGTCCTTGTATTTTGCTTATGCGTTAAAGAATATGATGATGTTTTAGTTGGACCTAATGATTTCTTCTATTCAAGTTCAATGGTGCAATGGGAAGTACATTGGCCACCTGAAGTGATGGTAGGAGCCTATGACAGTTGTTATCTGGGGCAAGATGATACCCTAACATTCATCTAAGCCCAAATTAAACCCCATTCTCGTTAATCAGCCCAAAATCAATCGTCATTGGGGTATCGTAAATTGGCTAATAGTAATGGTAATCAAATATATGCCCATGTTAAAGCGAAGTTAAGCTCATTTCCTAAACTAGTTAGGTAAACTTTGGTAATCAGTTAGGAAAGAGAAAAGAGATGCTAGAATAAGCAGTAGTAAATTGAATAATTCACATCTGCATTTCCAAGGTTATAGTGCATTTATTAGTGTTTTCATAATACTATGTCTTTTAACACTGATTAGGTATTCAATTGATCGAATAATTGAACTAGTGATCCAACCAATTTATTTTTATTTCATAGGGTATGAAAAAGAAATAAAAAGGTCAAGTTTAAATTACCTAAAAGAAGTTATAGAACATAAAAAAATTCAAACAAAAAACATTAGAGCAAGATTTTACCGGAATGTTTTTGCTTACCTAACTGGACCGTCCTCTGATTGCCAAGTGAACCAGTCGAAGGCCAGTTGGGTTTACAAACCAGAAGAGGCCATTGGAGATCGATATACAGATTTTGTGTGTGTGTGTGTGTGTGTGGATGGGGTGCAAGTCACCTTTCATTTTCTTTTTTGTGGTTAGTTCTTGTCATTGCAGCTGCGATTCAGTCAATTGGGTGTTATCTTGGCCTAAATTAGTGAGATGATCGCAAAACCATGATGCAGAAGACATGCATGATTGGAATGTAAACTAACATGGGATTTTATCCAAGTAATGAGTAATTAGAACTCTTAATAAAATTGGATTTACCATCTATAAGTTTGTCCTATTTTCGCAAAATATCCAAAATTACACCCAATTGGTAATCAAACTAAGCAAGGGTTTTGATTTCTTTAGTTATGTTCTTATAAAATCTTGTATGTGTAATTAAATGGGCAGGTTACAGAACTACTTTCTGGTTTTGCATATTTAAAAATCACTAATTATTCTTTGGAATTGCAAATATCCTCTTAAAGGGCTGAAATTGTAGCCGTAACATTTTTTTTTTCTTCATATTCTCCCTCTTCAGGTGCAGGTTTGTGTTCTTAAAAGAGAGTGTTAAGGGTAACATTTGTATTTTTTTCATCTTTTTTGTTGAAGCCAACATTTGTAAGTTCTTAAATTGGGTTGGGGGTAAAGCAGGAGGCATCTAGCTTTCGAGGAGAACTCTTGGTGACTGGTAAGCCTAATGAGATTGTTTCACCTCGGGTTATGATGCACCACTGTCCTTGGAAAAAAGGGCCAGACCAAACCTCCCCTATTGGCCATAGTTTTAAGGTGGAGTTAGGCTGACTTCCCACGAGCCCATGGTGCATCGAGGATGTTTTCTTCCTTTGACAATTAGGTCATATTTTAGCGGATATCTTCTTTATATTTGTAAAATATCCATAATTTGTTTGGATGATTGGATAAAAGATAACATGCATCAATCAGTATCTTCTTTGTATTTGTAAAATATCCATAATTTGTTTTGAGTGTCTGGATAAAAGATAACATGCATCAATCAGAACACAATTGTCACGTAAAAATGTTGTCCCTTTGCACCTATGCATGTATCAGTTCAGATCACTAGTACGTACCCCAACCCCTGTCCCAATCTATACAGTGCATGGTTAGCGATAATTAGGAGGTGGAGTGGGCCTTAGCGACTAGTCGGGACTGAGGTGGAGCTGATCGGGGCATAGGTGCTTAGGCGGGAGGAATTGGAAAATAAACGTTGGCGGCGAATGAGAGCATAACGCTTAAGCAGGGATTAGTCGGAACTAGTCGGGGAGTTTTGCAACAGCCATACAGTGTCGTTCCATTAAACTGAAAACCTGAGACTTGAGTTCGGCTCGTTTGAGCCATAGCCAAGCCGCACCAGCACCGTCATCTTTCTCTTCCCCATTTGATTTGTTCCCCGGGCTTTTTTCTCTCTCACATTTTCTTTTCTCGTTTTCGTTGGTCAATGCTTCAATTAGGGTTGATTTTACCAACGCGCCATCACACAGCTCACCCCAATGTTGCTGAGGCACCGTAATTTCTACGGCTAAGTATCCTCAATATAGTAATCGCACTGTAATTGCTGAGGGTTTTCGGCTAAGCTTATTGTAAGAATTTTATAAGCACCAACATTTTATAAGTTGTTTTGAGAGCTTATAAGATGTAATTTTTGTAAGAGCTTATAAGTTAATAAAGTGTTTGGATAAAAAAACTTATAAGATGCAATTGTATGGAAATATATCTAAACATACATTTCACACATTACACAAACTCACACACATTTCACACACACTATACATCTTTCACACACTACACACATTTCACGCACACTACACACACTACACACACTCCACACACACTATACATACTACACACACATTATACACACAACACACATTTCACACACTACACATTTTCACACACTACACACATTCCACACTACACACATTCAAACACTATACACGTTTCCCACACTGCACACACACTCCACACACATTCACACATATTACACACTACACACACTCACAAACTCACACACATTTCACACACACTACACATCTTTCACACACACACTACACATATTTTACAGACACTACACACACATTTCACACGTTACACACACTATACACATTTCACACACTACACACACATTACACACATACTACACACACTTCACACACACTACACACATTACACACACTACACACATTTCACACACTACACACACATTACACACATTCCACACACTACACGCACACTACACACAATACACACACATTCACACACTATACACATTTCCCACACTGCGCACACACACTCCACACACATTCACACATTTCACAGACTACACACATTTCACACGTACTTCACACACATTACACATACTACACGCATTCTACTCAAACATTTCACATCTCTTCACACACACTATACACGCTTCCCAAACTGCACACACACTCCACACACATTCACACATATTTCACACATTTCGCACTACACACATTTCACACGCACTACACACGTTTCACACATTACACACGCTACACACATTCTACTCATATCTCACACACTACACACATTTCACACACACTACACACACTACGCAAATTCCGCACATTATACACACTACACACACTCCACCCGCACACATTGCTAAGAATTGATTTTAAGAAACCACATCTCTTTATGCATCAAATGAAAAAAAAAGGACGGTGCCAACACCATTTTACATTAACTGAATATCCAAATACCATTGATTCCAGTCTCGTTTAGAAATCTCAGTAGAAGAGGAAAAATAAAAACAAAGGTGAGGAAGAAGAACAGAGGTAGGTTTAAAATAAAGTAAAAAAAGAAGGAAAAATATTTCACTCGATTGGATCAAAGTCAATTGTTGACCCCACTCGAACAAATAACATGCATAAAGAGATGTGTAGCGTGTGTAATGCGAAATGAGTGTAATGTGTGTAGTGTGTGTAATGCGAAATGAGTGTAATGTGTGTAGTGTGTGTAGTATATGTAAAATGTGTGTAATGTGTGAAATGTGTGTAGTGATTGTAGTGTGTGTGAAATGAGTGTGGTGTGTGAAATGTGTGTAGTGTGTAATGTATTTGAAATGTGTAGTGTGCGTAATGTGTGTATAGTGTGTGAAATGTATGTGTAGTGTGTGAAATATGTGTAGTGTGTGTGAAACGTGTGTGTAGTGTGTGAAATATGTGTGGAATGTGTGTAGTTTGTGTCTAGTGTGTGAAACGTGTGTAGTATGTGTAATGTGTGGAATGTGTGTATAGTGTGTGTGAAGTGTGTGTGATGTGTGAAAGGTGTGTGTAGTGTGTGTAATGTATGTGAAATGTGTGTAGTGTGTGTAGTGTGTGTAGTGTATGAAGTGTGTGTAGTGCGTGTGAAATGTGTGTAGTGTATGTAGTGTGTCTGAAATGTGTGTAATGTATGTAGTGTCTATAATATGTGTAGCGTGTGTGAAATGTGTGTAATGCGTGTAGTGTGTGAAGTGTGTCGCATGTGTGTAATGTGTGTAGCGTGTGCGAAATGTATAAAGTGTGTGTAATGTGTCTGAAATGTGTGTAGAGTGTGTAATGTGTGAGATGTGAGTGAAATGTGTGTAATGTGTGTGAAATGTATAAAATGTGTGTGCGTGTAGTAGTATGTATAATTTGAGTGTAACTTATAAGATCTTAAAAAAATAGGATGGACAAGAGGAACTTAATTTTTTGGGAGCTTATAAGCTCTAAGGGCTTATTTTTACATTTTATAAGTTGTTTGATATCTTATTTTGTCAAACATATTTCAAGAGCTTATAAGCTCTCAAACATCTTATAAGATGTTTTGAGGAGATTATAAGTTTAGTCAAACACCCTCTAAATTGGCGTACAGGATTTGCAGCCGAATGTAGTTTGATAATTTTACTTATTTCGACGTAATTTGCAGCAAACGTGGGTGTGAATAAGAAAAGTTGCAATTGTTGATGAAGAAATCTCCATTAGAAAGAAGTCCAAAAGCTAGTTAATTTAATTTCTTATTTTTCTATGGATTAAACGTTTGGACATAGTATTAATTAAAAGAACACTAATATATGAACTTTTGTTAGTTTTGTTACTTTGCATTTGCTTTTGTAAATTTTGGATAATGTTTATATCTACTCAATCAATTTAATATTTTAATTAAACTTTCAGAATATTTAAAATGTTAAAAACTTTATGTTCTAACAAAAGATAGTGTTAATTCAAAAAAAAAATAACGAAAGTGTGTTTACGAAATTAATAGTTAACGTGTGATTTTCATGGGTTAACTAAAGAGGGTTGATCATAAAAATAGAGATCGTATGATCTGTATCAAATTGATAGTTAAAGAGGGTTGATCTTAATCAAATTGATCGTGTGATTGTCATGGTTTAACTAAAGAGGGGTGATCTTCGTCTAATATTTTTCATATTATAAATTTAGTACAATTCGAGGTTGATATACAATGATTAATAGAGTAAAAAAAAACTCTGTTGTGGCATGGACAATTGTGGTGCATTCTCCTCCTCAATCCTTAATCTTCACCTAATTTTTCTAAAATTATTATACAATTCAGAAATTTATATGCAATTGTTAATAGTTCATTCAGAAAAAAGAAAAGAAAAAAGGAGTCGATTACATGAATACTCACATCTTGAAAATTAACTATTTTCTTTTCTTTTCATTTTCACCAGAAAACTATTTTCTATTAGAATTAGACACATTAATATATGTAATCTCGATCACAATTGTTATTTCTATTTATAAATGAGGGTTTGAGACAATTTTTAAAATGAAACTAAAGATATAAGAGTTTTGATTAGATCAACGCCACTTGAAAACGCACCGTCCGCAACACTTATGGATATCCAATAATATGGAGACGTGTGGCCACTAATTTTATGAATTTTCTGGACTTTAAAGTAAAAGAGAAAAAACACAGAACATAACATTTGTCTTTTCACAGACGCATAGCAGACTGGTCGAAACCCTTCAATCCACTTCTACAACCACTGCCACCACTAGAGATGTCAAAACGGGCCCGGCCCTAAAAATACAAGGGCTGGGCCTTGATTTTATAGGCCCTTATAGCTTCAGGGCTTTTAGCCCGGCCCTACTTGGCCCTCGGGCCTACTAGGGCTTGGGCCGG
>JAUEKW010136446.1:0-11485 GCA_032274785.1 Ajuga reptans
GTCCAGTGAGAGACCAAAGCATTGCCATTGCACGGATACCCAATCCTACTACTTGCTCAGTTTTCTATGTCCAAACGTACGGACATAACTTTGATGTTGAAGTGAACCCGCCCAACTTGTGACTACTAGTATAGCTACCGAACATAGAAAGCCAGGGAGATCTACGTATGCATCGATTGGAGCCGAGTACTCGTTCTTCATTAACCTGGAGAACGGTTGGCATGTATCACAGCTTGGGAAGAAAGTAAAGTAAGTAAGTAGCTCACCCTAAAGCGGTTTCGGTCCAATCCAATAATCTAAGTAGCGAACCAGAAGAAATTCCTGTAGTTTCATAGGCCTCCTTCGATGATAAGTTCAATCCTTTCAATATGTTCTCTTTGCTTAGTCCGGCATTCCCAATCTCTTTCTTTCCGGTCCGTACTCTTCTATTCCTACTCAATTACATCGACCCTTGCTCCTGTCTTTTTCCTTAATTAGGACCCGCATCTGAAGAAGCTACTGCCACTAGAGAAAGAGAAGTCTCAGCTAAAGCCGAATCCGAAGACGCATCGACAGACACCGGGGAATCCGCTTTTTAGTAAGCTTTCCCAGGTCAGGGGTCGTAAGTAAGGAAGATTCTTACTCTCGGGTGAGGAAGGAAGTTTCATACTGGCAATGGGATCAAGCTTAGATGCAGTGGGATACGAACCAGTTGGAGTAGCAGTTGCTAATCTAGCTCTTTGATTCCCTTCTCTTCTCAGTTAGCAATAATTTTTCTGTGGCTAGGGATGGCACTTTCGGATTAGCTTGTCTTCCTCCCCCTGCCTTATGACTATCGTACATAAAAAAGAAGAATTTACCCCCTCTTGCTTTGTCTTCCTTCCCCGTTTACCCCCATATCCCCGCTGCGTGGGCGTTCCTGTAGATCAACTAAAAACTAATAGAAAACCACAAAACGATTTAGGCTATATTCCAAGCACAATTATCATTGAAGACTGCCCACACGAGAAAGGAGCGACTCGCCAGGCTCGAACTGACATAAAGAAAATCGGATTCAAGATTTTCCTATCTTCCGTCAAGAGGAGTCGCTTTGGTAACGCAGTTCGGGTTACTACTCAATCCCTACATCTGCGGGTCGTTAGACCATACCAGCACAAAAAAGAAAACCGTTCCTCCTACTCCCACTAAAAAACCAAGTTGTACGCACAGGGGAAATCATAATCATAATAAGGTCTGAATAATATTGCATGCTTCCGTAAAGAATGGGCTGTTCGCCCCTAGCGCAGTTAAACTGTTGTACATAATGGAAAGATGTTGCAGATCGTGAATGTTAGCATCCGTAAGCATATGATTATAAAGGATGTCGTAAGCACTCACCCCCTGTGGTAATGGAATATTCCATTGGTTTAATAACAGTAGTAATTGGTTCGAAATGAACTCATGTGCCGTTTCGGATATCGACTCTACTACCTTATCCTCATAATTGGCGGGACTAATACCATCAAAAGGACGGCTATTAGTTATGGGCCGAATACGGCCTACTCTCCATACAGCCACTATCCACATAGCCAAAGGAAAGACGTAAGTCGGATTTTGCACTATTTGGATTAGGAAATTCAAAACCAAATCTGCTAATGAAGAGTTCATAGTGAATCGGGAACTAAGATATTTCGAGTTGGATGAAGTTGGTCGCTTTCTTTGATCACTTACTTGAATATGTCCCCTGATGTCTCAATAGCAAGAAAAGGAGAAAAGCCATTCGCCACATTGAGCCAACATCATAAAGGAAATAGGTCCCTTCAATCCCCAACCGAGCCGACTTAAGACCCAGCGGACAGGATTGGAATCAGTTCGACGTTCCGGTTCGTGAGGAAAGAAGTCCTTACTAAAGAGAGAGTACCGAGGAGAAGGCAATCCAACCCACGTTCTGGTGAAAGCACAAGCTTACCCTTCTTTTGAACAGTATGCCACGTAGGAAGGAGGTCAATATGCCTAACTTTCCAGAGAAAGCTAGGATGGTTAAGCTTTCTTAGATGACAGATTCATGGGCGACCTAGTCATATTCCTCAAACAAGCAGTTAAGCCGGTAGCTGCTGTTAGCGCTTGTGCTATTCCTTTAGAATCGGCTACCTTAGGTCGAATCGTCTACCTAGAGGTTGGGCTATCGGAGGTGACGTCAGATCTTTCATCAATCCCTGCTAGTGGTGTGTCAATCCAGGGACGGAGCCTATCCCTCTTTGACTCTACCGCCTCTTATTAAGACCTTAGAATGTTCATGTTCCTGGCAAAGAAAGATCTCCAGACTATACTGAAGCTGCTTTCCTATAGGACTGGTGTAGTCGACGGGCTAACAATCGGTAGACCTGCCATTCTATCTATTCTATTTCCTCGAAAGAAGGGATTGATTTAATCAGACTCCAAGATGGAAGTCCGTCCAGCCGCCACTGCTCACCCCATGTTACCACTTCTTAAAGAAGAACTTGAATTGGTGGACCTATAGAGTGTCCAATCCAATAAAGAGAGATGCTACTTCAGCTACTGATGCTACTTCATTTGTTGATCGGTTTACCTGCTACTCTATTGCGCTAATACCTTTCTTCCTTATCACTTATCACAACTAGCTGGCAAAGCCATCGATCTCCAGACCAGACTTCAACTATGGTTCTTTAAAGTATTCATAGGTTCACAAAGAGCAAAGAAAGGGCTCTCCTTTCCTGTGCAGGAGGAATAGCCTCAGGCAAAGGCTAGAATAGAGAAATGGGAATACCCATTGGAAGTCAGATGTCGCCCTCGGCCACTAACTATGAAGATTTCTCTTCTCTTATGATATTAGTTCAGAACAACCAGTGGCAGGCTGTCAAGCACCTGCGCTCTAAGCCTAAGCCGACTGCCGAGCCAGCCCTGTAATCCCAATTTGCTATATAAAAAGAACACGCAAGGGCTTCTCCCACGTGAAGGTCATAGAACATGCCATAATCCCATCTATTTTCGCCTCTGAGAGAGGTTTCACACATCAGCCTTCACCAGTTGCTTTTCCGATACTTGTGTTGGTTTTCTTTTTTGCCTGCTTTCGTTCATACGGCTTTCGGGCTCATAAGGGGGAGTCCATTTCGCTAACCCCTTCTCTTCTATGTTCAGGTAAGAGAGATGACTGAGACAGGAAGAAAGGGAGTTGGAAAAGACGGCATGACATTAGATGAAAAAGGATACGCTAAAAAAGGGGATTTAGTAAGGGATAACATTCGATTAGGGCAAGCAAGTATGGGATGTTCTTTCTATAGAGTGATAAACGGTGGGATCTTGCTTTCGAAAAGCCATAGGCCATAGTAAGGCTGTGCAGTCAGCCAGTTAGTTGAACCAATGCCAGTTGCAGATTCAATTCCGTCAAACCTGCATAGTAAAGGGTATCCCTCCCCCAGACCTCTGTCTTGGTCGCCCCTACTTATTTTCTTTTCTCGATCAATCTTTCGTTTTCTCACGTGCTCTTGCTAACTCGCTTTCAACTCCCGCCTCCAGGCGGCCCCTTCGGTACTCAACCAAAACGAAAGCTAAATAGGGGATGTTGTTCCTACAACTAATAAGAAAAGGCCGGTGGCGCACCCGCTTACTACTTAGGCAATGGTGACCTTTTTCTTTCTGACTTCGACCGGGCAAGGAGCTTTTAAGCCACTGCTTATGTTGTCCCTGCATAAAGGCAAATTGTATCTAACAAAATCCTGCTGCGTTACCGGACTCTCGCAGGGATGTCCCAAAGTATAGTTAAAGGCGCTCTTTCTGCTTCCTCAGATAGTGGAGTAAGAATATAGTTGGAAATGTGCCTACCCAACCAAAGTAAAAAAGATACGCCGAGCGGAGTCTGTACTCGATAAGGAAATGGTCGGAAATGGAAATGCTGGAAGCGCTGCTGCTATAGCTACAAAAAAAGAGAGGCCGAACGGAGTCTGTACATGTACAAGAGGATCTGACTCTATTAATTCGGGGAAGGGATGGATTTGGCATCAATAGATCTTCAGCGTCAAGGTTCGTTCGAACGAAGTGCTTAGCAGAGCTGGTTGTAAAGGAAAGGTGGTCAGATTGAATAACCAGACCAGCCAAACCCTTCTTTCCTTTCCGCATGAAGGCTTTTCTTCTATTCTTTATATTGTTATGTGGTAGAAGCCCTGGATTAGGATCTTTTAATAGGTCATAGATCGTTTGCATTCCATTGGTCAAAGTCAGAATCCATACACCTTCTAGCAACGGCTAGAGCTACCTTTCAAGAGACAGAGTCAGGTCTTGTCAGAGCCTAATGGTACGCAAAAGGGCCCTCAAAGAAGGGGGGCAGAGAGGTCTGTGTAGCGAGGTCAAGATCGACTACGAAATGCAACCAATGGTAGCAGAAAAGGCCAAGCATTCCGATACGCCGTAGGGGCAGCAATCCGGTGATACAATCTGCGGCAAAGAGAACAAAGAGACTCATGGGAGAGATCCATAAGGGGGACTGAAAGCGATGCTCCACTACTCGGTGGTCGCGCAGGGAGGAGATCAGCACTAGATTTCAAACTTACTTATTCCGCGCTAGAGTTCCTGTTTCAGGTGAGGATGCAGGCGTTTTCACTTTACCTGGCATGGTCTAATCTACTCATCTAGGCTGATTAGAGGCTAAAGACTGATCCTAGTGAGGCATAGCCAGTCAAAACATCCTATTCTCTGTCCCCTTCTCTTTCAATAAGGAAACGCTCAGAAGTAGATAGAGCAAAAGAGACGTCCTCCGCTACCTTTTAGAATGAGTTAGTTAAATGAGTTGTCGGAGCAGACCAGCTTATCAACTGAACCATTGCACTTGCATTTTAGCCCCTTTGCAAAGATAGAAGCCCTTTCTTAGGCCATAGGAAGTCAAAAAGATAATATCGAACTTCTCCCTCTGGAGAGACTATAGGAAAAGTCCCCGAGCTACATACAGGCTATAGCTAAAGATTCGCCCCGTGAATAAGGGGAGTAGACGCACGTTCTCAATCTAAGGAAGTTCCTGCTCTTATGCAACTATACCGCCTTAAGCAACCAGAACAACCAGCAGTAGTCAGTCCAACCAGAACCAGTAAGTCAAGGCTAGCTCTCTACCTCTTACCAATCAGTCCTGGCTTCCCCGTTTCCGTCTACTTAGCAACCAAACCCTTTCATTCAAGTCTTCCAGGCTTCCTTTCTTTCACAATTCTTTCATAAAAGAAGGGTCGGGTAAGTGGCACGTGGCTAGGCGAGAATTTATCAACAACGCGGGGATCCTTTAGATGATCTTAGATCAGGCCTTTAGCCACAATGGTAAATAAAGCATCTTCCCGGCTCGTAAGCCAAGCTCCAGAGCAAATAAATACACTACACTGATTATTCGACTCTATTCTCTGTTGATTAAGGGAACCATATCTATAGGAAATAGGTTCTAGATCAAAGGAAAAATGGGAAGGCCATTCACACACCTGCCCCTGCTTCGTTCCCTTTTGGCTTACCAGGCCAATCTTTATTAATATAAGATTCACACGTGGTTCCTTGCATTCAATATCTGGCGCAGCATCTTATCTTTTCCAAACTTAACCTCGCTTTGGCTATTCCGCCCTTCTCTCTCTCTTTCTCTTCCACGAAAGGGGTGATCCGTGCACTTCTCATGCATTAGTTCCATTAGCAAGAGGCGCAGCCCAAACATCGTTAGCTCGTTAGCTACCCCCTGCTATGAGCCTATCGGTAGCAGGCGTTGTGAAGGTTGCGACGGTAGACCGGGGAGAGACATCGACTACGGAGAATCTATTCTAGGGTTCGGGATTGATGAAACATCTTATTTCGCCTCCTTGGTCGACCTGAGAAGTCGTTTAGTACATTATTACACCGGTTGTGAACGTGGTATACCAGATCGCGTTTAGCCGCGTAAAAGCACCTCTCCTGGAACTCCTTCGATTGATGACTAGGGGCAGATCGTGTGCATCAATTACATTTCCTCGCTGCAGTCTTCTATCCGGGTTCTTAGGAATCCGACACCACACGATCCCACATACAAATGAATTCTATGAGGGAAATTCTTCCATTTATCGCAAGTTTGCCATTTTAGATAATCTCTTACGCAGGGCGGTTCGAACTGAACCTTAGTGCGATCTCATTCTTGACTTGAATTCATCCTCTATTGCGGACTTCTGTTCATCTTCTTATTTCGGAAATGCCATAAGATCTTGACGGTGGCAAAGACAGACCCGAACAGGCCTAAATACGCCAGGCTCTCCCGAGACCTCCTCACTTAAATCGCTGTAGGTGCGGTTCGTACGCCAGGTGGAGATCCATATAAGTATAGCCCTGGGAATCGAGCAAAGGGCTATTAGCTCGAGGAATCGGGTAGTCTCCAACACAGCAACCGTCGTCCAGTTGGTTCGTATTCTATTGAGAAAAGAATCGCATTCGCGTGGACACAAAGATCCATCTTGCCTTCACCCGAACCCTTGACTCTTCCTAAGTTGAGGAAACTACTCAGCCGGATAGCAAAAGACGGACATAGCATTCAACTCGAGTTCTCCGCTACTTGCCTCGAGAAGAAGTCAATCTTCTGACTGCACCACTCTTCCTTGTCTTCTTTGGTAAGCAGCCATTGTTTACAATATTCAATGCACAAGGGGAATTGCTCTAGGGTGAAGTACTCCATCTCTCCGTACAGCACGACTGATTTCGAATGTCTTTTGTTCACTGCGTCTTTTTTAATCAATGGATACCGACTAGATCTCTACAATTCATTAATGGATCCTCGGTTTTGTACCTGCCTCTATTAGATATCGCTTTCACGAGCTTGACTCAATCAATATTCGCTTTTTGACTATGATTACACGTGCAATCCATCTCTGATCATTGAATTTCTTATCATTAGGCTCTTTTTTTTGTCCCAGCTCAGCCTTTTCTTTTTCACTCCACCATCGTCCTTACTTCTCTTCTCTTTCAATAGTTTCCGTTTTGAGCTTAGATTGAAGAAAGGCCCTGTCTTCCAAGAAGTCTTTCTTTCGTACTCCCTTCTTTTTCTCCCGAGGCATATTCAACAGCGGATGAATGACAATGACTGAGATGATCGCCCTAGCTTAAGAGGTGATTGAAGGTTAATGCATGGAGGCTGCTGTCCTAACGGCTCATGGAATGATTTCTGGAGCTGACTTAGAGTGACTTTGACCTTTCCCTGGAATGATGTCTTATTGAAGGATAGATCAACCTTTCATGGGCTTCACGCTTAAGGATGGCTGTTTTCCATGGCTGTTGACTGAGATCTCGCCCCATCGCCTTCCTAGACTAGAAAGCCCCCTTCCTTTTTGCTGTTTCCGGCTATCCCCCTGTAAATCTCCATCTAGGTGGATTATCGCGAATTTCTACAATAGCATTAATATGCCTTTGGGAATAGCTCAGAACTACCACCGAAACCTCCTTCTCCCACAAGAGTGCCAGCCCTCCTGACTTAGCCCTCACTTCCCCCGCAATGCAATTCCAAACAACCTGAGTGATTGTTTTCACTTTTATATATTCCCTAGTTTACATTTAGTTTCACTAGGGAGGGATCTTCTTTACGAATGAGCTCACGGAGAGCTCGAACTTTACTTTGGTTCCCAAGCCCTTGACAGTTCCAAACGAGGCAATTCATGGAGACCTAGGGACTGGCCGGACCCAATCTCCGCCGATAAGGAAGGTCTGGTAACACGTTTATTGGAATCAATAGCTGAATTCAAGTTAGGCAGACCATCATCGTCATCTGATTTTCCTTTCTGGCCTGTTTGGACCTCAGTGACAAAGAAGAATGGAATCGATGGTAAGAGCCTTCCTTTCCTCTCGTACCTCTGCTCTCTTCCTCTTCTTCACACCGTGATCCTTGGCTTTTGAATAAGAGGTCGGATCGGGGTCATGCGTTTTGGATACAGGAATTTGGCTTTTACCTTTCTTTGTCTTGAACTATACTTTTCCGAAAAGGCGCTTTGCACTATATGCTGGTTCATCCGGTCAAAAAAGCTCTTGGCTAAAAAAGATTCACACTCCTCAGCCCCGGGACAATCTCTAAAAAGACATGAAGATGTTGTTGACCTCTTTTTCTTTTCTTTGCTGATTCCTCTCAATGAAATTTGCCATGTTGCACTAAGTTACTTACGGATGTATGCATGCAGTCCGGGAACACTTTGGGGTGAACACCCATCCAAACAAGTAGGGTCAATAGTTCAGCATTTAGGCCGTAACATTTAGCTTAAAAAAGATATTTAACCCAACAAGTGCTCTCCGAACCAAGCTAGATAGTATCCTATCACTAGGCTCACCAACCAACCTGGACTTTTTTTTATTATTCCTGCCAGATATCAAACCATAAGGGTTGTTTCCAGCCATGAGTTCCCCTATAACATAAGCGCTCTTGGGTGGAGTGGGCCATCATTCGCCAGGTCTTTGAGTGCCCGTCGTACCACGTGGTTGGTGCACTAGGCTGATCCGAGACTCGACTTTTCGGATCTGGAACCTGCGCCCGGCCTGGTCTGCCAGCTCTTAGTGGCTCTACGTCCGGTCGTGCGTGGTATGTTCGCGATTCGTACAAATGGAACGCATCGCGTACTATACTACAACTTTACTTTTTTGTTTTGGGCTGGGCCATTCCATAAAATCTTTGAGAAGGAGCCCAATCTCGTATTTGATGGTCGGCGTGGCGATAGGCTTTGCTTCTACGACTGCCTTCCCAGCCGTTGAAACACTAAGCGAGAACGGCAAGGGGCATGTCGTCGTTGTGCGGGGATGCGATTTGCCAAGCTGGGGCAAGCCGTCCGACCCATTAATTAGGAATGCGAAGGCCTCTCCTCCTTTCGGAGACCGGGGAAAGAAAGAGCTATGCTATTGACGACCCCTTTTTCTCATTTTGTTTGAAGTGGGCCAAATAGAGAATGAAATGCATAAAATAAATAGGGGAAGGGTTCCACTTTTTTTTGGTTTAAGGGCTGCTCGCCCTACCGAAGTACCAAAGGCTTTCGGGGCTTACACCTACCTTATTAGACGACCTAAAATAGAAAAGGGCTTTCAGTAGCGCCCAACGAATCTAAGCCTTTTGAAGCGCCAGTAGTTGTAGCTGTGGGTAGGGCTTTCGTTCTTATCGCTCCGGATTCCGATCTATATGACCTCCGGGTGGTACAAAGTCAACCTCTTCCGTAGAAGCAGGCTTAGGTCTTGCAGAGCCTTACCTTTAAGAATTTGTTCAAGGGGGCCTTTTACAATGGAAAAATATCCATGTGTGGCGTGATAAGGAATCCTAGAAAAGACCGATTGAGACTCCCTCCCTACTAAATGGGGTGACATGCCCAGGAAGATCTCTACGTACTTGTTCCAGTCCAGGACAAGTGAGATCTTCCGGTCTGCGCGCGTGGGAGCAGCTCAAACAAAGAAGAGTCCGGTCTGAATTCAGGCACGGCCCGCCCGTCTGCTGCTAGGTCCGGGAATGGCGCCAGGCGAGGTCGCCGCTATGCCCCAACATGAATTGAATGGTCCTTCGACCTTCGTTTGATTCCGACGGCCGGCATAGATCTCATGAGACCCGCCCACAGAAAGAAGCCCTGCCCTTTTCCTTCGCTACTAGGAAAGTAAGCAACTTCTATTAGCGCCGGACCTTGAGTCGAATTGATCGTGTCATGTGCAACGTCCATCAATGATGGTTCATTAATGTTCATTGATTTAGACTCCTTCCCCCTTCTCAACTACGAAAAAGATCGAGAGGGGCCCGAAAGCCCCCAAACCAAGAACGGAAACGGAAGCCTTTCGACTCACTTCCCATTCTCTCTTAAATAAATAAAGCTCGCCCTCGAGCTTTATAAAGAAAGGCGGGTCGGCCGGGTCTTTCCCTGTTGTTCTGTTCCCGCCACGAGAAAGACGCGCGGAAGAGGTATGCCCAGCGCGCCGAGGATCCGTTGAGAGTTTGTCTCGATAGGGAACTGTACGATCTTTTACCTTATTGTATTGAATCAAAAAAGGGTCAGTGCTACGGCCCCCTATTGTTTGATCCAATATTGACCGGGGACGAGCCCCGACTTCCATAGGTCCTTGGTTTGACCTCCCGTAGTGGTCCTTGCTTTTAAGAAAGCTCCGCGGGGCCACTTTCTCGTACTTGCTTAGTGTGCCCCCCTTTCTTCGAGTGCCCCACCCGGTTCACTGGGCTGTTGGCCTACCAAGCACTTGCCCGCTGCCCCTGCCGCCCGCCTTTCTTTATTTAAGCTCCGCGCTCCTTATCCTGACTTTGATCTCTGCTGGGGCCCTCCAATTGCTCTAGCCATAAGCTATGGCAGCTCCAGCTCGCAACCACAGGGGCCTGACCTGCGAGGCCAGAGTGGGCTCAGCCGTCAGCCTCCATTCGAATTATGTTAGGGCTTCTTTCGCTTTTGCCAGATCTAGAGAGATACTACAAGTCCTCCGTCCCAGATTCCATCGCCGCGGCCATCTGGTTCACCGATACTACCAAAAAGTCTCATGCTTACCTTACTCTTACTGATGGTTTGATTCTCTTGGACCACGAAGACCCCAGTCGTGCTTCTGGTTTCCATTCCCATTATCATCAATATGATAAGATCAATCTCCTCGTGCTCTGCCATAAGAACTTGGAGTCCGTATCATGGTGAAGATAAGGTAAGGCTGTGATTCTTGCTCAAAAAAAAAGACCGAACGCCTTCGAGTTATTGGCTCGTCCAACCCGGCAGCATTCATGAGTCGCTCGTTCAACTGTCCCTCGGAAACAGGGTCGAGAAGTACCATGTGCCACCCGTCCTTTCTTTCTATCGGTCCCACCCAGCAAGATATGGCTCAGCTAAAAAAAGTAAGCGCCTAGCGCGAGCCTTTTTTATTAGTTTAGTAAAGTCAAGCTTTGGCTCCCTAAAGAGTAAAGAAATGGATAAAAAAAGGGGGGGACTTTTGCAACGGGCTATGCCACCCAAACCAACTGAGGGAAGTCGCATCCGTCCCATCGCAAGCACCTACAATGTCATGATCACATTGGTTTACCCTTGTTTTTTTGGTAGTTTAACGTACGGTCGCCCCTCCAACAATAAAAGGTATAAATATGGAAACTTCTCTGCCATTTGGATCGGAGAATTTATGGAGGAAATCGGGTTTTAAATTCCCAGAAACCGCACGATTATATAGCCAAAGGGAATAGGCCGCGCCTAAAATCATCCCAAGCGCTGCTAATGTAGCTACTAAGCTATTTCTTTGGAAAGCTCCTACTAAGATGAGAAATTCCCCGATAAAACTGCTAGTACCAGGTGAACTCATATTGGCCAAAGTGGAAGAGAAGAAAATGGTAGGGAGATTCGGCATGGTGCTCACTGAACCTCCGTAATATCTAACAAGTCGAGTCTTATGTCGGTCATATAGAACACCAACACATAGAAAAAGGGCTGAAGAAACCAGTCCATGACTTGACATCGGTAGAATGCTACCTCCAATTCCCTGTATGTTCGATAGAGCCAAAGATTCCCCCCCACTGATCGGAGTACGCCGATTACCC
>JAUEKW010136457.1:0-20205 GCA_032274785.1 Ajuga reptans
ATGAAAAGTAGAAGAGTTTATTGGACACTTGGCAGCCACAAAATTGGCCACTTGTCAAACACATGAGAGTGGCATTCTCCTATTATATATATAAATACCCTTTTGTTCCTCTTTTCTATTGTTGTTTGATAGAAATTGAATTCCAAAGATAGAATAGATATATAGAAACGTGAACCTAATTTAGACAATGAGAATGAATAACATTGAGCCAAGGTTATAAGTGAGCTCAGCGTTTCTTTCATATTATAGGGGATTTATGGAATATAAGTTGTTGATTTAATTTTCCTATGAAATTCAGTTTCTGCTGATAAAGTGCTTGAAAATAGTTCTGTTTAACTTTTTGTTTGAAAGGAAATAGTTTTTGTTAACTAAATATATGTTGATTATGCTTATCCCAATTCACCACGCATCTGTTTCATAAGCTGATTTGATTTTTATTTAAACTAAATTATTGAAGTAAATGCAATGTTCTACTGTCTATCTATTGTTTGTTTGCAAATACTCATTTTCCATTGTGCAATGAGATTAGGCTATTGGTGTCTACGAGCATAGTGCTTTTGTTGGGTGAAAGGGATAAACGTACTAACAGTAAATTAAGAGCAAGAAGAAGAACTAATGAGCTACTCTCGTCCCACGCCAAAAGGCTGGAATTCAATATCCAATATTTTCCTTGTTGTCTTCAAATGAACCTAAGACATATTACTTATAGACTCCTCAAAGCCCAAGGGCTGATGTACACAATTAAGAGAATTAACTAGACTCCAATTCTCAAGACTGACTCAACTAATTAAAAGATTGACTGGAATGTTGAAAGACTAGAATATTAAAAGACATAGGAATACTAAGGGTGTAACAGCTTTTTCTTGTTCAGTTTTCTTTTTACAGACGGCTTTTAGAAACAGATGTTTCCTTGCTCATAGGGGATTTAAGAAGTTGGTTTTCTTATGCAATTCAGTTTCTGAGGATAGAGTGCTTAGAAATAGTTTTAAACAAAATTCATGCTGATTTGGGTTTTTTACCCATTCACAATGCTTCTGTTTCTAAAGCTGATATAGCTGTTTATTCAACTAAATTGTCGGAGTAAATGTGAGGTTCTGCTGTTAATCTAATTTAAACAAGTATGTAATTTCATAAAGTTGTTGATCTTCATAGTGCACAAATATTTTCTTCAACATTTCTCCATTGAAAATTTTGATCTTGAACGGAACCAATTTCGCCGATAGTTTTGCCAATGTTATATTACTTTAAAATGAGTTCTTAACTGCTGTCCATGGAAACAGGATATTGATGGGAAGGATGTTGCTCTTAGCAAATTCAAAGGAAGGGTACTTTTGATAGTAAATGTTGCTTCAAGATGGTAAAATCTCGTTATTGGATATGCTTATGAATCTTTCTGTTCGTAGTTGCAACTTTATTTATTTTTCAAGTACACGTAAACTGTGAAATTGATTTTGGATTCAGCGGTTTGACATCGTCAAATTATACGGAGCTTTCGCATCTCTACGAGAAGTACAAAACTCAAGGTGAGATTAGTGTTAGTCAAACTGCTAGTTTAAGTATATGTAATCTTATGGTGGTATATGTGAAATTAAATGAATGATAAATGTCAATGCAGGATTTGAAATTTTGGCATTCCCCTGTAATCAGTTTGGGGGCCAAGAGCCAGGATCGAATGAGGATATTAAGCAGTTTGCTTGTACACGATTTAAAGCAGAATTCCCGATTTTTGATAAGGTACTTCTGGCTGGCTCCCCCTCTTGGCTGTTTGAGTGGAATTTTTTTAAATAACTCACTAAAATTTAATTACGTAGGTTGATGTTAATGGACCAAATACAGCTCCAGTTTATCAATTTATGAAGTCGAATGCTGGAGGATTTCTTGGTGATTTGATTAAATGGAACTTCGAGAAATTCCTGGTGGACAAAAATGGTAAAGTTGTTGAAAGATATCCACCAACAACCTCCCCTTTCCAGATAGAGGTAAACTTTTCCTCTGTTACTATTTCCTAGACGAACAAATGAATATATTTCTTATTAATTGGTCTTTTGACATCTTGGAGATGCAAATTAATGATTTTTCCACATTATACAGTAAAAACATTTACGTGTTATTTGGCTTGAAACTTTCCACTACTAGTTTACTGAATCAATTTCATATACTTTGAGCACTACCTAAATCTGTTCGTATGAAACTAAGGGTCACACACAGCATACAAGAGTTTCTCGGATTTAGTTCTTGCTTTTACTGGAAAGTTTAATAAGAAATGAATATATCTTCTCATTGGTTCTTTCTCGTCAATGTATGATCATCGGTTCTGCACTAATAAAATGGTATTAATTCGTTTCTTACTTTTTACAGAAGGATATCCAGAAGCTGCTTGCTGCATGATTTCCAGATACGTCACGATATCCACCATGTGCTTGTTTGATATTTGCTCTGAATCGATCCTCTCCCGTATTTTTGTATTGAACAATTGAATAATTAGGCATCGAGTAGCATCTGAAAGTTTCTGTTTTACATCTCGTGCCGCCGGTGTATATATATCTTGTTTCAAACCATGTCCTATTGAGTTTACAATTGTGCATCTCCAAGTTCCTTATATGAATAATACCTACCAACTTGGGTTATTTCGGACATTTAACGTTTCCATGGATTTTGCATTGGTGTCATATCAATCCTGCACTTCTAACACTAGCGTGGTTATATCGACAATCTTCTAGTCGGAATATATTGTTGGATGCTGTGTAGCATTGTTTTATGTCTTCGGTTTTGTTGGCAATTTGGGCTGTCCGGCCCGATCCAAAATCTGCTCGGGCTTAAAATTAGTCCGTCCAACCCAGCTCATCCCCTTATAATATACTAAGATTTTCGGGCCAGTTTGCGGCCCGTTGGGCTTTTGGCCTATCGTGTTGGGCTTGTCTGGGCCAAGAGTACTTTAGGTCTACTATGGCCAGCCCATCTAAAATGTCGGGCGAGCAAGGCTGTCCGGCCCGTCCCATGGAGTGGGGCCAATTTTGCCAAATGAGTTTCAAGTTTTTGCTTTTATTACGAGTGGATAAAAATAAAAGTGCCTCCTTAAACGCTTGCAGCTGGGGGGGGTAGCCATATTCTTGATTTCGGGTTCTACATCTATAATTGGAGCAAAAAGTTTGTTCGGGTGCATCAACAAGATATGTACTATTCAACATCCAAGTTGTAATAACAATAGAAAACCAAGTTGTTGATATTTTAGTAGCTATACTAGCAGTCACCATTAAGGTACATCACAATAGTTGACACCAAAAAAAACTAAACAATTCCCTTAGAATCAAACATGCACAACTTAATAATGTATTAATTAATGTAACTTAGTTTCAAAAAATACTATTTCTTTTTTGAAGATCTCTTTCATATCAGCTCCAATACCCATGTTCTTGCCTCCAAAATGTCCCTGTCTGAAACTCAAGATCTCAATCCATTGGAAGAAGAAGATCAATCAGAAAAACAAAAACCCTTAACCAAATCAGTTGAAGAAAATCAAGAACAGCACAATGATCATCATCACTCAGAAAACTCTACTCTTTTCTCACCAATTCTTGCACCATTCCAATGGCTGCAAATGCTTTCTTCCAGACTGAACCCCACTTTCATCCTCGGCGTTGTACTCGTCTATGGCCTCAACCAGGGATTTTCCGGCTCCTATTTCAAGGTCGTCTCCGACTACTACTGGAAAGACATCCAAAAGGTACAGCCCTCAGCTGTACAACTCTTTATAGGCTTATACTACATTCCATGGGTGATGAAGCCTATCTGGGGTCTATTGACCGATGTCTTCCCGGTGAGGGGATACCGGAGGCGGCCGTATTTTGTTATTGCCGGAGTCATCGGGGCAGCATCAGCCCTGATGGTGGCGGCAGGTGGCCGGTTGGCGGTGGTTATTGCTCTGGTTTTGTTGATAGGAATAACAGCAGGAGTGGCCATTGGTGACGTCACCATAGATGCTTGTATTGCAAGAAACAGTATTGAGATTAGGTCTTTGGCTACTGACATGCAAAGCCTCTGTGGGTTTTGTTCCTCTGCTGGTGCTCTTTTGGGCTACTCCATTAGTGGTTTTCTTGTTCATCATCTTGGACCTCAGGTGAGGAAAATAATATTTCATCTCGTGTTTTACTACAATCTGTGTGCAACACATAATCGAATCAGATAATCTGGAGTAAGAAGATCGATCAAGGCAATTAACATTCAAGATTTGTGATTTTATATCTTTTTTCTCCATATTGTAGGTAGCATTGGGGATTCTGGCAATTCCTCCAACTACACTTATTGTGCTAGGCTTTGTGATCTATGAACCAAGAATAGGTGAGGATATTCATGTCATAAATAAAAAGGTTAGATTTCGTTTTCCATTACGAATCATTTTAACCCTTTCCCAATATTGAAAGTTGTCTTCGTCTAACCGGCTAAACAAAAAAACTGACTTGTAAACAGTTAAATTAATGGTCAATGTATCAAATAGTTAATTTATAGTGTAAACGAAGATGCACTCTTTAAGGTAAAGCAGTGTTTTATCTACCCATATATATCGATATTAGTACTAGCTAAATTCGACTTTGCATTTATCTAAGTTCGCCCCAGTTATAAATAGAGTGTGATCTGCGAAAACAGAGACAAAAAGTTCACTAACCATACATGTTCTTCATGATGTTACCAGGAATCAAACACTAGAAGTTGGTAGTTTACTTCATTTTGAATAATCTACAAATTAATTAAGATGGAAATATTGATATTAGCTACGAGCCTATAGTAGGTTGGTGAGCGTTTCCGTGATATATTGATAAAATAATAGTTGTTCCATATTTGTGCAGCCAAGGGAAAAATTAAGAGAAGCTGTAAATGGAATGTACAGAACAATGACATTCCCACGAGTGTGGAAACCGTCGCTCTACATGTACCTATCTTTAGCGCTAAATATCAGCACTCATGAAGGACTGTTCTATTGGTATACCCATCCCAAAGCTGGCCCTGCATTCTCCCAGGTACACACATTCAATTCTTGCCTCTTCTCCGGAAAATGCTGATTGGCCGCGAGATATAAGCAATGCCGATAAAAATGAAGCCAACGAATAAGTGAAGCCCAGAGAGAGATGAACCAAATAGAACTTTTATGCTTTTTCTTGATTCATGTAGGAGTTTGTGGGAATGATATACGCAGTAGGTGCAATGGCTTCCATAGTCGGTGTAGTAATCTACCACAAAGCTCTTAAAGACTACCCTTTCAGAGCCTTGATCTTCTTCGCGCAGCTCCTCTACAGCGTATCAGGGATGCTCGATCTCATCTTCATCCTCCGGTGGAATCTAGCCCTTGGAATCCCAGACTCCTTCTTCGTGATCCTTGAAGAATGCATTGGTCGGATCATTAGCAGAATCCGGTGGATGCCTATGATGGTTTTGAGTTCCCAACTTTGCCCTTTAGGCATTGAGGGCACTTTTTTCGCACTCTTGATGTGCATCGATAGTCTAGGTGCACTTACCTCCAAGTGGGGTGGTGGGGTGGTTCTTCATCTGTTGCATGTTACAAGAAGTGATTTCAACAACTTGTGGCTGTCAATTTTGATCAGAAATGTGTTGAGATTTTCGACTTTGGCTTTGATTTTCTTGGTGCCGGATTCGGGTTCGTCTGAGGTTTTGATCTTGACAGATGTTTTGGGGAGTGGTTATGAGGATGAGGATGAAGATAGCTTGGAGATGGTTCCATTGAAGCAGAAGATGGAACAAGTTTGAGTTTCTTGATCATGTTATTAAGTCATTTTGTAGAAACTTGATTTCTTGTCAATGATCGAGTTAGTATTTTGGAACTTGATTTCTTAGTATTCGGTTCGTTTACATCCCCAATTTACTGTCAAGCACTTACAATGACTAATTCTGGGAGATCCATCTATCAATCTGCTTCGCAATCCAATCGAGCTAAGATATTTAACTACTTAAAGCAATCCAATGTAACACTCGAAGGACAAGATTAGTGTCATACACTGTATGCATATTACTGATAGATTAGTGTCGAACTTTGCCACTTGAAAAATCTTACTTGACCGATTTAGTACTTTATAAATACTTTAATAATAGCTCATTAAGAGGCTAATAGATAACTGAAAGTACCACTTCAAGATAAAAAATTTTAAAAAATAAAATAAATAAATAAACTAATTTCAGATGAAGCTCATCCTCGTTTGAGCAACATCTCTAACTCAACTTTATCAGTTTTTATATTCTAAACACTTTTTTTTTTATGCTTGGTGATCTTTGAACCAAAATTTTGTTTGATACTTGATTTAAAACCGATACCATATCAATATAATAAATATATGGGTTTGCAATTTGCTCATCCAGAGAAAAAGAAGATGTTCTTTTCTCCATTGAAGGAATAGAAAAACAGATATCGTTAATTCTAAAGAAAAGAACCCTGCTAAAAATACATAATAATGATAGTATTAGTTAAATACAAATAATTACAATAATCTTAGGTTACATTGTTTATGAATATGTCCGTCCGGATGGACATGACAATTTAATTCAAATAATTTTATTAATTATTTAATATATTTTTATTATTTTTTAAGGATGATTTAACAATATTTTATTAGTGTGAAACTATGAAATATGCCATGATGACGAAATTGCCCTAAAATCTCTCATATAATTTTTCCTTTTTGTCTTTTTTGACAAAGTCCGATATTTCCTTACTAACATAAACAAACAAGACTAAAAGAAGAAAATACCAATGCTCCTTTTCAATTTTTATTTCTATTTTGAAAAAAAAATATATATATAAGAAGAAAATAAAATAAAAAATGGTTTTAGTTCAATTTTTACTTTGATTAATTAAATAAAATGAAAAATTAAGTCATCAGATACTTCACTTTCACATTCATTTTCACGCAGCACACACACCAACTCCCAACTGAAGAAATCCTCTTTCGCTTGCTGCTGATCTCCTCTTTCCTTCAATATGGTAATTCTCTTCGTCTTCGATTTTATGTGCATGAGCCTTTTTTTTTTTTTTTTGAATTTTTTGAACGAGACTTAATTATTTTCTCTGGCTTCGTTAGGGTTTGCTTTTTATGGTTCTGCAGCTTATTCCGCTATTTTAATTTTTTATTTTCTGTATTGCAATCGAGGTTTCGAGTTTGATTTCTAGGTTACTGTATATGTTTTTTCTTAATTGCGTTTCTATTCATTAGAACAGCCGATAGGTGAATTTATAGACGATCTGTAAATTCTAGGCTTCAAGCACGTTTTTTCTCTCTCATTCCATTTTTAGGAGATATTTGTTTTGTTTAATTATATGCCTATTTTTCACTGTTAGTAAAGATTTTTAGCCTTATATAGTTGTTGAATCGCTTTCTGGAAAAGATTAGTTTTTTTTTTTTTTTGCTTCCCAATTTTTTTTATATACTTAAATATTATTTATTGAGGAGAAGGAAGTGCCACTGGTAAGCTGTAAACTCTTTAAATATTTTCTAGGTTAGAATGCATTTAGTCTTGTCTTTCGATTTTCTTCGAAATCTAGCTAATTATGCGTGTGTCATATGTAGCAGTACAGGTGTTTGTTGTTTTTCTCCTAGGAGACACTTTTTGATTGTGAATATGCAACTATTATTGTTACGACTTATTCAGTTAGGGAGTCTTTTTCTGTGCAGTCTAATAGGCACACTATTATTCTCATGCAAACGTCTCAACACAGAGCAACTCGCACTTTCATGGATTATGAATCGATCAGCCAAGCAATGGACGGTAAGCATAAGAAGTGTTGTATTACTGATAAATTTTTTGACTGTTATGCTTGACATCGAAGGAAGAACTGTGAATAGATTTGCAGGAAAAATCAGATTACAGAATGTCTGATTTTTTTTATCCATGCCATAAATTACTCTTATTAGATGCTTAGCTTGATATATGTGCTTTTGTTGGATGTGACTGTATTTTCAATATACCCAAACCTTTTGCTTGTAAAAGGCTTCCTGGTGAGACACTAGACGTTTTGGTCCTCCATGTCAAACAAGAAGGCAGGTCTTTTTCTTTCTTTCTTTCTTTGTTTTTGTTTGTTTGTTTGTTTTGTTTTTTGGCTAGTCTTGTTTTTTATTTATACTTGTTCGTTCATTCTGTAACCATCCTCTCACCCATTTTTCCTACGTCAACATAGTGAAGAATGTGAAGGATGTTAGAATCATGTGACTGCTCTTTTAGTTGTTTAACAGATTTTTGTATGATTATAGCATCCGAGACAAAGCTATGATCCTGAGTGGGGCAGTATCCTGGAAGAAACAGAACATAATGTTGGCCTTTTTGGGGTTAATTTTTTTATTATTTTGGAGAATCTTTTCACAACAACATAACTTTGTCTGAGAGTAATGAGATACAATTGATATTTCTAACTTATGCTTGTAGCTTGGTGTTTTTGAAGGATTGGGATTAGGACAATGTTGTTATGAAACCTTTACATAGAAGGATAAGTGACATACAAAGTGTAAAGTTTGAAACCACATTTAGATTACTGTAATTGCATCTTGGAGTGTATACTTTGAGATTACGTTTTACTTGCTTGGCGATTCTATATGTTTTGTCTATTCTGATGAATTTAAATTCACAAATATAATTCTGTAAGGATTACAGGGAAAGTAATATGCCAGTATAAAGTTTGATTTCGTTTTGTCAGTTACATATGTGTCTTCAGTTCTCAAGATCAGTGAGTGCAGAATGCAGATTGGGGGTTAACAACAATTCTCTGAAGGAATTTGAAATGCCAAACCTCAAAAACTGATTATCTTCATAATATAACGAGTTCCTCTGTTATCCAAATAGTGGATGCAGTTTATGATGCCATGCCAAACTTGTTCGATGTCTCATGTTATCCAACTCTCTGTGCAGGAATTTGTGGACTGTATGAACGGAAACTGAAGGAGATAAATCCAACCGTTAGAAATATCACATATGATATCTCAGATCTTTACAACTTTATTGACGGGCTTGCTGATTTGAGTGCATTAGTGTAAAATCCCTCTCTCTATCTTCTCCCCCTCCTTCCCCCCTCTCTCTCAAATGGTGACGTGTACATGCACGTGCAGGCTCACTTAAAACACCCATTTACATTTCATGTGTACATGATCATTCCTTCATCTCACTCGTGACTCACACACTGACACACATACAAATCTCATATTTGACATCTATGATAATGTTATACTGATACACCCTTCTCAGTTATTAGGACTGAAATCGTTGAAACTTGTTTGATTGTTTGTTTTTAAGTCGAGCAATTCATGATCGATTGTTATGTTTTGTAGCTATGATCACTCGACTCAAGCATACCTTCCATACGATCGACAATGGATCAAGCAGAAGACATTACAGCACTTGAAGAAATTGGCTGCTCATTAATCTGTGTTTCTACAGATGATCCACAAGTGGGAAGGTTGAACTTTGTATGTCTGTTACTTTATGTATGTGCATTTTGTTACTCTTTAAGAAGTTCCATTTCACATTTGTAACCTTAATGCTCAAATATTGTCATATAATGCTAAGGTTGGCTTATTATCTTTTACTTGATTTTATTACTTTGATCCAACCATCTTACAAATTTTAATAATTTCCTTAGTTATTATTTAATCATTATTAAACAACCCTTACCACTTTTTATAAATCTATTTTATAGATTCTACCATAATCCATAGAAAACAAATTAACAAAGCTACCGTTTAGAATATTGGTGGGTAACTTAAGGGGATGTTTGTTTTGCACTTAGCACAGATGGATTTTAAATGTTAAAATACGTAATTTCTGTTTGTTTCGAGATTTAAATTCAAATTTCTCAATCCAACACAATCATACTATAAAACATACCTATAATATTAAATCACTACCTACAATATAATATTGGTCTAATAGCCAAAAAAAGTCAAACCTTTTCAAGTTTTTATCATTTTAGCAAATTCTTTTAATTTTGTCAAAAAATGCACAACCTTTCAAAATAGTTGTTATTTTATCCAATTTTTTAAGTCCAGTCAAATTTGTCTTACGTGGCTGCCACCTGGATTACATCCTATCACAAATTACATGTTTGCTTTAAAAGTTATATGTTTGTAGTTCAATAATAAATTACCCAGGAACCCCAACTGTATTGCATGAGAAAGTTAATTTTTTATTTTTTTTATTTTATTTTTATTTTATTTATTTATTTTTTATTTTGGTTATTTAATTTAAGAAAGGTAAAAATTTGATTTGCTTTATAGGTTGTATTTTATTGATAAGTTAAAAGATATTAAAGTTCGTAAGTAAGTTAAATTAAAAAGAAAGTATAAAAATTAATTAAGTTATAATAATCCTAGTTAAATGTAATACAGGTGGCAGCTACGTCAGACAAATTTGACTGGACTTAAAAAATTGGCTAAAATAACAACTATTTTGAAAGGATGTATATTATTTGACAAAATTAAAAGGATTGGCTAAAATGACAAAAACTTGTAAAGGTTTGGATTTTTTTGGCTATCAGGCCTATAATATTACATCCGATAATCTTTTTCAGCATTAATTTGACACCTACAATATAATCTTACTTTATATAATCTTAAAAAATCATATAATTTTACTGTTCATCTTTATTTCTATTCTAGGATTTCAAAGGCAAGATTTTTCTCAAACTCATTTAAGCTTAAACCAAACACCCCTTAGAGACTTTAGATACCTCTTATCAATCAAAGATTGAAAAATAGTACAACGTACAACTACCGTGAGCATCTTAGCAGTATTTTACATATGCGATATCATTAACACATTAGCAGGTGCTCACGAGTTGCTCACCGACTGCAGTATATCAAAGTCCTGTTATATTGTACAAAAATATACGTCTTTTAAAGAGAAAAAAAGTTTTAGGTGGTTAAAAAAAAAAAAAAAAAAAAAAAGTAAAAGTAAGAATGTGGTTACAAAGAGCGCTTACTGTTGCCAAATTACCATTCAATTGCGACTTCAGTTGACAGCAAATTTACTCAACATTCTCCTCCGCCGACGGCGGCAGTCCCCACCGCATCTGAAAATGGAAGAGAAGCACTCAGCGATGAGTTCCTCCCCCATCTCCAGCAATTTCACCAACCAGACCACACAAGAGCTCGCCGTCGAAGGCCAAAAGCACCTCGAAGAGACGATCCAAGCCGCCTTCTTAATCCTCTCCGCCATGAACGACGAGCTCTGCAACGCCGCCCTTTGGTCCGCTACCCCTCCCAATAATTCTAACCTCGGTACGAGTAATGTCAACCACCCAAACGGCGACGTATCGTCGGACTCTTCTTCTGCCTCTTCCTCCGCTTCCGCCTCGCACTCTCGTACTCAACATCATAATAGCTTTGATGTCGGTGGTGGCGCCCTCGACGAAGCTAGATTGCAGTATAAGGCCTCCGTCGCATCGCTACGGTCTGTCATTGTTGCACTATCGAATGCGCAGAAGGTATAATTTTGGTTGCTTATTTTCGTCGGATTTTGTGCTTCCCTGGTATTTTCCCCCTTTTCTGTTTTCGCAATTTTGGCTTTCTGTTATCGAAACTAGAGTATACTCTATATCTGTTCATCTGAAATGTGTAAAGTCCTTTTGTGGAAAATGATGAATTATACAAGATAGTGAATTATTAGCTTTGTTCCTTCCTTGAAGCTATAATCTTAGGGTTGCATATTCGATTGCAATTTTTGATAGTGATATAGTTTGATGAGGAGCCTTTAGTTACCTGATCTATAAGGAATTTCGATGCATTGATTTCCATTTCCATTTTTCATGTTACCTTTTGCCTCTCGTCTTTGAAGAAGATGTTGTTTTGCAACTAATCTCTAAATGATCATCATTTTCAATCGAATTAGGTTAAGGTACCTGAGGCAGTTTCAACGAGTACTTCAGAATCTGCGGCTGATCAAACAGAAATCGAGAAGCTTGAAGAGCATGCCTCTATCTTAAGAAAGGTACTATCACTTGCAATGGTATACTTTATGTGGCACATCTGTGCTGGTCATTCGTCTTTATGTATGCGTTATCTGTTGGCATATTTGGGATCAAAACTGAGCTCCGTAGCTGCTATATCACAACTAAAGTTTCTCGGGAAACAAATACAGGATGGTAGATTGTCTTGTACACATCCTCTTTGTCATCCTGTCAAGATATGATCCATATAGCTAACTCCACATGGAGGCTTTGTTTGTTGTATTTTGTCTACCATCCCAATCAAACACACACACACACAAATATACACATTTTGGCCTAAGATACATTGATGTGAGTCCTGACTCTTGCACTTCGATCAACAGACTTACTTGGTAGGCAATTACAGAAAGTCGACTATCTTGTTCCATTCCCTCCATCGATTCTACACATCACTCCCATCTTCTATGGCTGGTGTCCTCTTGGTAAAAGACTTAGCTTCACTAAAAGATTCCACACTTACTTTCTCTCCGAAGAAACCATTGGATTGCAAAATTGGTCATAAAACTGTTTGCAGGGAATAATGTACACGTACCAATAAGTTGAGATTTGATAGACTATGTTTGATTGCGGCTGAGGAAGGCTGAGGTACTGTTGGCTGGGGTAAATAAGTTGGGGGTAAAGAGAAACCTGTCTTTTCAATTATAAAGGTGAGAGGAAAGTTAAAAAATACGGAATTGCCAACCTACCCCAACCAAATAATGCTCCTAACCTTGTCCATACCAAACATCACAACATTGCCCCAACGTCAATCGGCTGGGGGCAACCCTAGTCAAACATAGCCATAGGCTATAGGCTATGTTTGTGCTAGGATGTAACAGGATTTGGTACATTCGGATGGACTACGTTCAATGGACGTTGGAGTCCAACTCCATCCAGAAAAGTGTGTGTATGGATGGAATAGGGTTGGATGTGCACTGTAGCAGTCAAATCAATAGCTTTTTGTAGGTTGTTTATTGTTATTAAATTGAGAGATTGATGTAAGTAATGATTGGATGATTAGATAATAATTAGAATTTGTGTTGGGATTTGAATGTTTGATTGGATAGTATTTTATTTTAATGATTGGAAATTTTATTAAGGAGATTTAGGCTGTATTTATTTGGGACTGAAGCCTGCTGTGACACTGTTGACTGAAGTAAAGTTGCTGAGAAAAGTAGCTGAGGGCTGTTGAAAATGTGTGTTAAGCTGCCAGCTGTAATTAAAGACAATTGGTTGTTGGGTTTGCGGACACCCTGAACTGGTTTGCCCGCAAACCCAAACAAACAAAGCCTTATAGTTTTGTTGTTTATTTTTATTTATTAATCATTATAGTTTATCTTGTATTATAGTTTATTAATTAATTATTTATTAATTGTATCAAAATAACTATTGTAAGTTTGGTGAGATTTATATACAATAGGAAATAATGTTACAAAAAATGTAATTTTGCGTTCATTCTTAATTAATCAACTTTGTCACAAAAGCATGAATAAAATAATTGTCACAAATGTCATGCTTAATTCACAAATGTCACGTGGTGGCGATGGTGGCGTGGGAAGAGAGAGAGCAGATGAAGGGACAAGAGAGAGAGAGAAACCAGCTTATTTGATGGGATGGTGGCGTGGGAAGAAAAATGGGTTGTCAGTGCTAGGGTTTATTAATGGGATGGAGGTAGGATGAGCCAAAGTCCATCTCCGTCCCACTCAACTTGGATGTAAGGATGGCCCCATCTCACATCCGATGGGACCATTCTAGAACAAACATAGCCATAGTGTTAGAATATCTTCTGAATGATATTTGCGTTTATTTATGTGGTGGCTGATTTTGAACATTGTTTTCTTACTGTTATTTGCGTCATGATTCGCTATCCATTATTATTTGAATGTAGGAAATATCAGACAAGAACAAGCATCTGAAGCTTCTGATAGATCAGCTCCGTAGCCTTCAAGCCGATATATCAACATGGCAAAGCCCTTGTACGTTGTGACGCGACACGAAATCTAAATCTTGTTTCTTTCCCGAATTGGAAACACATTATCGATGTCTTTTTCTTTTCAACTTGCGTTTTTTAATGATACAGGTAGTCGAGAAAGAAACTGTATGATGGTTAATCAAAGAGATTGAGACTACAATGATATTTGCCTTCAGCTTCAACTATTTTCTTGTCTGTTGGTTTGTGAATTCAAAATGAAACAGCAATCTGCAATTTGACTTTTGATTCGTATCTTCGTTTTGATGATGCATGTTAGCTTCACAGAGTTCAACAAACACACACACACACAGAGAGAATCCAGTCAAATGTTAAAAACAGCATCTGTACATTAGTTGCAAGTGTAGTAAAGATGCTGTCTGAAACCCAACCAAACTCGCTTAATTTTCTGCTGTTAATGTTATCATCAAAATGTTCTTTCAGACAACCAATAATTCAATCAGGATTCCCATTCCCAACCAATTCAATTGGCAAAAACAATCCACCAGATCATCATCACATAACTTCTCCCCGACATAACTGCAGCCTAGCAACAGCCTGCTATAGGAACGAATGGCTCGGCTAAGGCCGACGGAGGCTGGCAGCTAAGATCGTCGCTCCCTTTAAGGTACAACACTTTCTGCACATAGAACACCAAGTAGCACTGCGACGTTCTTACAACCTCTTCATCAACCTCCGTAACCCAAGCATCATCGCATTTATACCACTGGTCCCTCAGGCGCAGATATGTCACGTAATGTCCCGATTCCAACATCCCCGAATGAGTAACCACAGCAAAAACCTCAAACTCGGTACAAACATCCGTCTCCTCGCCCTCTAAGGAGAACATTCTATTTCCAAATCTCTTCTTCACTACCGAAGAGGATAGATACGGCCTCATGTCCAGGGAAAACGGGAACTGCAAATGGCGGTCGATCTTTCTTGACATTTTTCTGATCGGAGAGTGCTCAAATCGCTTTATGTGCAAACACAGGACCACCGGGAGCTTTTTGAGAGACATTTGTTTCAACGCGTCCTGTTTTTCTTGACAATTTTCGCAGAAGAGTTTCTGGTCTGGTCCTAACTTTTCGGGTCTTGTGAAGAGGTCTAAACAGCCTGAAATAGAGGACGTTACTAAGGCCTCGTTTGGCTTGCTTGATCGAATTTTGAGATCGGTTGAGAAAGAGGTGCCTGTGTTTAAGTCCAGAGATATATCTATGCATGGATCGTAAGTCGATGATGTGAACCCACAGGATGTACATGTGACGTCCGATCTTAATAACCCTGAGAAAATACGATGGGCGATACACTGACAATCCCCATTTTCTGTGCAAATATGAACGGTTTTCGATCAGTTAAACGCAATTGCTAGATAACCAATAATTGAGGCATAAATATTAACATCAAAACTTAATAGACTGCACCTGGATTGAAGCAATTGACAATGGAAGTTAAAATCCACAACAGTGAATCTACTAGTATTGTTTTGATGACCTCATTTTGAACTATCTTACGGTCGATTTGGTGCATTTTAAATCCACTCTTTTCAAATCCCTCAATCCAAACACAACCTTATACTATTCACGACAACTTGGTCCCGATTAACACCAAAACCATGTATTCCTTACACCGGATATACCTTAAGATGAGAATTTCTTTTTATCAATAAAGCAAGATTGCAACTTTTTTTATCAACAAATGGATTCTGTCTCAAGCAAAGAGCAAAGCCATCTAATATATCCGAACCGAACCTCAATCACCCAACAGACAACTAAAAAACAAAAAGTCCTCAATCTAAGTACTTAGTTACCTTTATTTGCAAGGCTAGATTTCCCCAATTTCTCATGGATCCTATCAAGCATTGAAATGAAGAACTCATGTGCATCTTGCTGTTCGTAACTAGCAAGATTTTCCGAATGCTGCCACCAGCTGAAAATAGAAGATACAATTTCAATCAGCAACACAAATACAGATTTTCACAATGTGGCAATATGCAGCTCACAACTGTGCCAAGAAAATACGGATTCTAGACGTAGTATATATGGATTTTTTTTAATCTAATACAACCAATAAGAAGATTTGAAGCCTTCATTTTCAAATCAACCAATAAATATAGTTCAAGCAAGATAAGTAAACTGGATGTTCCACACTAACAGAAAATGCAACGAAAGAACTAAAACAATAAAGGGAAACCAACCAAGAAATACATAAAAAGTAAGAAGCAAAGTAAATGAGATTGACAAACCTATAAAGAAACTTAGCAGGGCTGTAAGGTGTTCGTTCACCCGAAAAAACAGCCGAAAAAATGACATCCATATCACAAGGCAAACACAATCGATCCGAGGAGTTTTTTCTGCAGCTCTCATTGTTATGCCTATCACTAAGAAAGTAATTCCTCAAAGGAGGAGCATGAAGCAATGCTTGCAAAACAGAATTCATAAAACAAGTATTGCCAAGATTGTTCAAACCCCTCAATCCCAAAGGAAGGCAAGATTTAGACCTCAGTGTACTCCTCAAAATCGATCTTTTCAAAATTTTCGAACCCAAATCATCCCCAAAATCCAATCTTTTCCTCTTGCTCAACCTCAACTGACCACTTTCCACAACACCATTTCCATTTCTTGGCAAATCCAACATCTGTTTGCACACTACAGCCTTATCAAACTCAGGATCATAGACCTGATCACAGCACACAGAGCAATAAAGCTCTGCCCTTTCGATGTCTACGAAAACCTCATGATCATTACAAGATTCACTATGCAAGACAGTATGATTTGATTCAGATGTTATGCAACAAGTGACAGAGGAACAGATCAAACACATAAACATTCTGCCATTATAGCCATAGCAGAAACTGCATCTGGGCACTGGTGATTTGGATTTATCAATCTCTGTTCTTCCATATGGGATAAATTTCAACAAATCTTGGATCAGATTGTACCCCTTCAATCCATGATTTAGCTTGTACTCAACCAAGTGCTTGCATGGCCTAGGGATTGTGTAGGAAGAATTTCTTGCTGACATATCAATAAAAATTGAATCTTGAAAACAACCCACAAAATCTGGATAAGAATACAGAAGATAATTGGAAGAGAAATAGAAATTTTTGACAAGTAGCAACCAGATTCAGATAAAAATAAGAAAAGAATAGTCAAATCAATCAACTCCAAATTAAAAAAACCGGGTTGATCTGATAAGGTGTTACAGGGTAAAATAAAATGCGATCAAATTTATAAAAAGAGGTATTTTTTTTTAATTTTTTTTTTTTTAATTTCTGAATATGTAATAAAGCATCAGCGGCGAAAGAATGGAGGAGGTGAATAAGGGGCTTTCTTGTTTGCAGAGACCGACTCATTTTCTGGTGCGGAGCAGTGTAATTTCCCTTTCAGCGGTGGGAAGATCACAGCCGTTGAATCTTCATGATTAGATGATGGGGTAACATTGATGACGTGGACCACGAATAAAATCATAGGGGTGGGTGGGGCATTGGTGGGAGAGGACTCGAGAGTCTTTTTAATATCTTATTATCATTTTATAGAAAATGTTCTCCTATTTACAGCGATCACACGTTAATGTATCAACCGTTGATTTTTAAAGATCTCATCTTTAAATTATAAACGAGACAATTAACTGTATTCAGTGAAATTTTAATACACCAGCTGGTGAGCCCATTAACTTATGTCCACTAAGAATAGAAGATTGGGAGTGATCATTTTATATTTTTTGTTTATTTCACAGTTGGTCAGTTTGTGGCGTGCAGAAAGTTGCCATTTGGGGTCATGTATTATTAGCTCATTAGTCAAATAAAGAAAAACATTTTCTCAATCGTGAAATGTTGATAGCTCCTTCAACAAGGTATTAATATTATCCATTTCACTGTATAGTTTAATGTAATTCAGTTAGACTTATCCTGTTATCCATTATTCAATTGCATTTCAATATTTTTGTTGGGTTAATCAACAGAATCGGCACCACAAACCAGATCACAACAATGCACTCTTCAATAGCAATACAAAATGACAAGATGTAGATCAAAGAATGCAAAAATGAGACTCAAGATTTACGTGGTTCGATGCTGGAACATCTACATCCACGGGAGGTCAATCAAAATCCACTAATACTGAGAATGATACAATTTACAAAGGCAATACAATCCCAAAAACCAGATAATTGATCTCCACAAGAGCAACTACCACTACTTGTATCCACTGATTTTATAGACTGTTTTCTCTTGCTTTTGTATCTGATTGCGTGTTATTCTGGTGCCTAACTAACACCCTATATATACACATTACTTGGATGATAAGAGTTACAAGAGAAGGTTCTGGAATCGTGCCAAGAAAAACCAAGAAAACAGCACAGCAAACTGATTCTTAAATCGGCTGATAGACAACGGTTTCTGTTATAACCGTTGTCTTATGTGTTAGTTAAGAAATTAACTCCCGTTGTCTTTTCCCCTTCCTTAACAGATTTCAAACCTTCCAATGTTTTGAACAATAATATGTCACTTCTCAACAATCTCCACCTTGACATATATTGTTCCCTTATCACTCACATCCCTCCAGATCAGCAAACCACATGACTCCCTCCACTTGGCTCCATTACAGAGCTCCACCTCAGCTCAAGCAACACAATTCATGCCCATCAAACTGAGGCAATATTCAAACTTTCCAGCAGGCAGAGGCTTTGTCAATGCATCTGCAGCATTGTCATCTGTGTGTATCTTCACTACCTTTACCTCTCCTTTTTCAACCAAGTCTCTTACGAAATAGAACCTGACATCAATATGCTTAGACCTGTTGTGAAACACCTGGTGCTTTGCCAAATGAATGGCACTTTGGCTGTCACAGTTGATTCCTACAGTATTCTGGCTTATCCCAAACTCCTTCAAGATGCCTTTCAACCATATGCTTTCCTTCACAGCATCAGCTAAGGCCATGAACTCAGCCTCTGTGGTAGAAAGGGCCACCACAGACTGCAGCTGTGATTTCCAACTGACAGCAGCTCCAAACAGGTTGAACACATAGGCTGACTGTGATCTTCTGTTGTCCAGATTGGATGCAAAATCTGAATCAACAAATCCAACCAAGGGATCAAGCCTTTCATCCTCCACTCTTCTGAAAACTATTCCAAGATCAGAAGATCCCTTCAAATACCTTAGCAATTTCTTCAATGCTTCCCAATGTTCAATGCCATGATCTACCATGTATCTGCTTAACACACTTGTAGCATAGGATATGTCTGGTCTTGTGCAGACCATAGTATACATAACACTCCCTACTACATTGGAATAGGGAACTTTGCTCATCCTGATCATCTCCTCTTCAGACTTAGGCTTCTGCTGAGCAGATAACTTCACACCCTGCTGTAATGGGACTGACAATGATTTAGCATCACACATGTTGAATCTCCTGAGCACCTTGGCCACATAATCCTGCTGACATAGATACAAGACACCCTTCTGTCTGTCCCTGACAATATCCATGCCAAGTATCCTTCTTGCCACCCCCAACTCTTTCATCTCAAATTCACTTTTGAGCTGCTTCTTCAAGGTATTGATCTCAGCCAAGTTCTGACTTGCTACAAGCATGTCATCTACATATAAAAGTAGATAAACAGCAGACATCTCTCCCATCTTTCTGATGAATACACAGCTATCATATTCTGATTTTTCACACCCAATTTTCAGCATGTATTCCTCAAATCTTTTGTACCACTGTCTTGAGCTCTGTCTCAATCCATAGAGGGATTTCTTCAGCATACACACCTTTCCCCTGTTCTCTGGCAGCATGAAACCATCAGGCTGTGTCATATAGATGACTTCATCCAAGCTTCCATGAAGAAAAGCTGTTTTAACATCTAATTGCTCTAAGTGCATATCATACTGATTCACAAGTGCCAATAGGATCCTTATTGAAGTATGTTTAACTACTGGGGAGAATACTTCATTGAAATCCACACCCTCTCTTTGGGTGAAGCCCCTTGCAACCAGCCTAGCCTTATACCTGATTTTCTGACTTTGCACAGATTCAATCTTCTTTTTGTATATCCATTTGCAGCTAATTAATTTCTGATTCTTAGGCTTATCCACAAGGATCCATGTGTTGTTCTTGTTGAGAGAATCCATCTCCTCTTGCATAGCAACAATCCACTGATCTTTTTCCAGACCATTAACAGCCTCTTGGTAAGACTTAGGCTCTTCATAATCAATATCCTCTGCTACACTGAGAGCATAGTGAACTGTATCAGCATATCCATACCT
>JAUEKW010136458.1:0-11483 GCA_032274785.1 Ajuga reptans
AACACACCTTTAATTAGCTCAGCTGCTGACATCATCAGAATTAGCTCAGCAGAGCTCAGCAGCTATCAAACACAGCCAAAGTGTTGCTGCTTATACTTGAAGGCATAATAATAATTAAGTAATGAGAGAATAATTTCCGAGAACTGTTGTATTTTTTTGTGTGTGCGCGCGCGCGTGTTTATCTTTTTAGGAAATAACTAGTTTTCCCCCGTGCGGTGCACGGGCTAGATTATTTTTAAATAAATTGTTATTGAAATATAAACATAAAATATGTATATTAATGGAAAGCAAAATAGGTAATTAATAAACATTTCTAAAGGACTTGTATTAAATGTTGTACTACCACGGGTAAAAAATTGATATGATAAAGACGCACGTCTAATGATCCTAAACTACATAAAGTAAAAATTAACGGAAAAAATTTGACACTGAAGGTTCTGAAACACATCTCTGTACACAAAATTAGCAGTTGAATTGTCTTATTGTTTCTCTCCATCACATACGAGGATCTTTAAGCCATGTCGATTTGTAGGACTTGACGGGGTTGGACATTTAAAATAAAGCATAAAATATCAGCTTAGAATTTGATTAATTTCTCTCCATGGTATCTCACCAGTGCGTTGCATGGATTGTAATATTTGTAATAATATAGTAATATAATTATATATTTGTATAAGAATAAGACAATCCTGAGTTTTTTAATAGTTATTATTGTTTAAAGTCACATATCTTAAATTTAGTAGTATTAGTATGAGAAGTTACAATTGCATTAGTTCCTTAAGCATATGGGTAGGTGGTAAAATGTGCCTATTCAAAAGAAAATAACCAGCTTATTATTTTTGTAGTTAACATAATTTTTCTTTTAATGAAAAAAGAAAGAAAATAAAATCAATTCAATAGAAAATTACTTTAACTAATATAGCTGAACTTTTCAATTGTAAAGTGTAATCCTAACAAATTTGTATCTCTTTTATCAAATTTTCTTCTAAGCAAAATAATTCAAATAATATAAAATTACTAACATACAGAAAGTAAAAACTAAAGTAATAATTATAATCTCCTAAAAGAAAATATCTATTTTTTTATTTAAATAAAGAAATTTCAAATTCTAAATATATCATAATAATACTAAAAAATATTTTATACTTAAAAATAAAAAAATTAATATTATATATATATCTATATATATGCATAATGGATGTCAAATTGAAGGTCGTGAAAAGAGTATTAATTTGGTATTATTTTTATAAAAAATAGAGTTGAGACGAAAAAGTTATATGATGTTTTAATTATATGGAGAAAAGTAAAAAAAAGTAAAAGAAAAAAAATATAGAAAATTCTAATTGGTGGTTAATACTAAGAATTGAGAAAAAAAAGGAAGAAATAAACACCCACGTACACATTACAGAAATTTGATAAGATGGGATTTTAAAAAAATTCAAAAAAGGGAGAAAAAGACACATATCCAAATTACTTTTTCAACGATCTTCTTTTTATGAATAAGGTAGATGTTTGGACAGTGTGATGTTTGGATGAGCAAGGTTGGAGGTATTATTTAGTAGGATAGGGTTGGGAGTTGCGTGTTTTTTAACGTTTCTCGTTCCTCTGCAATTGAAAAGACAGATTTTTCTCTCCTCTCTCTCTATTTATCTCAACTTAATTACACCATCCAATAATATTTCAACATTCCCCAATCGCAGCCAAACATAGTATGAAAAGGAGACGCCTATTATCACCCCAATTTTTCTAAATAAACTCTTAAAAAAAAAAATTAATCTTTTTTAGTATTCGGTTGTTACTGACCGAATATTTAAAGAACGTGTGTTAAAAAACTAAATTTCTTTTATAAATATATTGACATGAAAACTATGTACAAATTGAATTTTATTGGTAAAAATCAATAATTTGTGCCATACAATCTTTACAATTTTCTTATTCTTCTCTTCGGTTAACTTTGGGATTTGATGGAGAAGTTGACATCTAAATCTTCTTCACACTTGGATTATAACGTTAATAAGAACTCCCGATGACTTGATTTTGAATTAATTTCTTTTAGTAATCTCTACGATGAATGTCTTCGAATATGTGAAGAATATCGTTGAATCTACGAAGAACACTTGCATGATTTGATAGATTGTTGACTTGGATAAACACTAATCGGAAGAGCTTTGTACTTTGATCTCGGATCGGACACCGTCTCTTGACGAACGTCTTGATGAACACTTTGAATGCCTTGAATTGTGAGAGATAAATTTGTTGGAATTCTCTAAAGTTTCTTCATTTCTTGAATTATGTCTTCACTTCTTGAGACGTGTGATTTCTATTATGAAGAGAACTCCTTCTATAGTAGTAAGATAGGAGTTCTTTCCACATGTAGTTGATGGAATTACCCAACTTAATTTTCCAATCTTGATTTGGTGATGCTCATTGCTTTTGATATGAAGATGTGACCTTTGGTTTTATTACCAAAACATTAGTAATTTACTTCCTTTTATGCAAGATTGCATATTGATTGCCAGGAGATATGATTTAGATTTTTGGTAATACTTAATTTATCGAAGAATATTTATATATAAATAATATCAATTATTCATCTATGCACTTTATGAATAAATTTTATAAAATTCCCATATTTAAATAGCAAATCTAAATTGATATCTTATATAACATTTTCAACATATCACCCTTTGGTTGGGGACAAATTCTATGTGCCTACAATGTGAAAATAAGGTGTTCGATCATACCAATAGAACGCTTTAAAACATGTTTGTTTTGTGTAACCGAACATGATTGTGTTTGTTCCATTACAACACGAACACTTTTTATGGAATGTATTTAGAGAAAATTGGCAGACTTGTTTGATTTTTTCCCCTAAAATAAAAGTCTTGTTTCAAAAATCAATGTGTTATTTTACTAGTTCAAGTAAAAAAAAAAAATTATTTTCACAAATTAGTTAGATATGTTTGAATAAATAAAATAAAATAAGTCGAGTAAGTACGTACCGATGGTTTTTAGATAATTATACTTTCATCAAATTGACCAGAAGTAATATGTTCTACATTTTTAAATAAGACTCTTATTATGGGATGGAGGGAGTACTAAATGTTAAGTTTAAGATATAAGGATTGGAAATTTAAGAAAATAAAAACAATTATAAGTAACTTGTATAATACATTTGGCACGGCCTAAAAATAAATAAATGTTTACCGAAGCACTATTCTTTGACACAAGAAAGTACTTATATTGTACTTGATTTAATAGGATTGTTTTCCATAAATGAAGGAAATCAAAATTTATGTCAAATCAGAATTAGAAAATCTTGCACAAAATTACGATGATTAATTAGGGATAATATATTATTTAAGAGATATCACTGCAATATATTATTATTATATAATAGGATTGTTTTCCATAAATGATTAATTAGGGAAAATCTGTCCGATGTGCTCTAACACTTTTAGTTCATGCATTCAAAGATTCAAAGAGAATTACCTAAGTCTGCGTGATGAGATGCCAAGAAGAAACTCATCGTCCAAACGATTCGTCCTGTGGAATGCCCTACAAGAACTCACACCGGAGGATGGCTCCGGTGACAAGCCTCCAATGCTTAAGTCAGTTGAGTGTTACTGAAAGCAGTACTCAATAAGCAATGTAACAGTGAATAGTAGCTGTGATTGTTTTGTGTTTACCTGAGTACAAATATAGGATATTTATACTTACTGATTAGGGCAAAGGGCAAAAGAGTCATTGCGGGCCCCCTTGCCAAACCCTAATGCCAGTCAGCAGTACGGATCCGGGAAAACCGGGATATGTTTGTGGTCCCTTGTACTTTCTGTCAGTATCTGTTAGTGTACTGGCGGCGGTCTAGTACCTTTTGTCGGCGGATGGAGCACGAGAATGATCAGGGGCTCTGCCTGAACCTGCTATCCTTGCAGTTCAGGAAAAGCGGATCACCCTCGGATGGGTTCTTGCTTCGCGCCAGACCCAAACTCTCCTCGATGGTCTAGGGTACATCGGACAGACCGTGAAGCGCGATCTAACCTCTCAAGTAGTACGAGGCATGATGAGCTAAAGGCACATCAGCTGCCCCCGCCATCCTACTCCGAATAAGCATAACATGCGAGTTCGGGGTAGGCGACTTCACGTATTTCAAACCATCAACTCATGTTAGGCTAATGAGTGCCTCGATTCCCTACCGACTTTTGGACTTCCCCATGTCATATCTCCACCATTCATTCAAAAAACCACTTTTTATCAACGCGTGAGATTTCACCAGATGTCGCTCTTCTAGGGGGTGCCGTTTCAATTTTCCCCCTCTTTTCTTTCTATAAATACCGTCTATTTCGGCACTGTTCAACCCTCACTCTCAAATTTCATTTGTTCAACATTTTCTGGTTTTCTTCTCCGGCGGTGTGTATAGTGATTCCGGCGACGTCTTTCCAAGGACTTTCCTTCTCCTTCTTCCTCTTAAAATCTGGCTAGAGCCTTCCCCTGGTACCCTCCCAAAGTAGGGTCCCCTCGAACGGTTCCAGGTACTCTGATCTCGTCCTTCTAGTGTATTTTTACTTTTTCCTCTATTTCCCCTCTGAAAATGTCGAGTTCTTCTTCTCCCGTCCGAGAGATTCTAAGATTTCTCTGAAATGGCAGTGAAACCGGTTCTTCTGGCCCTTTAGATGATGTTAGTGCCTCTAGATCAAAAGATAGTGAAGAAACTCGCTCTGATGCGAATTTAGGAGAAAGTTCGCGCATCAGACCTGATCCTTCTGCGGATCCGATCTTTCCCTCTTCTTTCTCCGTTACCCTGGCCTCTAGGGATTCCTCCTCCCACACACTTGCATCCTTAGGAAAGACTTTGGTAGTTAATCCTGGGGAGGCATCCTCTTCCGCAAAGCCTCCCCTGACCGGCAGGGTAAAAAAGGTGATTGCCCGCGATCAACAATGGAGATGGGATGAGATAGCCGGTCCCTCTAGGCTTAGGAACTTAACATTTCTGCAAGAAAAAATATTTTCCACTTCGAACTTCGTGGTGGAACTTCTAGACGAAGACGAATGCCCTAATCATCTGAACTCTCCTACTCTAGCCTTTTGGAAGTCCCACATAGATGTCGGTGTCCGAGTCCCAGTTATGGACTACTTAGCCTCCCTAGCGCGAGCCTACAAAGTTCCTCTTAACCAGATTAACCCCTCCTCTATGCAAATAGTTATAGCTTTTTATATCCTGATCAAGGGAAACAGTGGAGACCCCACCGCAGATCTTTTTCAAATTTGCCATGAACTCAAGACCAAAAATGGCATATTCTATCTTAGTTCCCGCAAGAAGGGTCTGAGCCATTTTATAGGTAAGCCTCCGCGTATAGAGAAAGAATGGAAGAACAATTACTTCTTTGTGACCCCGAAGTCGGGTACCTGGACTTTCCCTTGCGATAGATGGCTTTATAACGAACCTAAATACTTTGTCCCTGATGAGGATTCTGTCTCACAGAACAACCGTCTAGTTATCAATAAATTGAATGAGTGGGTATCCAAGCACGGACTTTTTAAGATACAATTTTATAGAAAACTGGAGGTTCTTTCCCATTTTGAGTTCCTTGAGAAGAAGCTGGACCTGCCTCCTCGGGCGGGTATACTTTCAGCTCTCTCTTCGCCTTTCTTCTCTTTGTATTGTTACCTTGTCTAACCTTCTGTTCTTATTTTCAACTATAGATTGGAAAGCAAGCGTGATAGACGAAGATGATGATGACTTGGAATTCCTGGGTGAAACTGGCTCATCCTGACCTGCTTCTCTCTCACTTGTTGACCCGAACCCTCCAACTCCATGGGCCGGTATCTCGGGGATTTGCGCATCAGACCCTTCTCCTCCTCCTCCCCCCTCATTCTAAGGGGAAAAGGCCCGCGGAGGCTTCTGCTGTCCCCGAAGCCAACAAAGCCTACCCTGCTCCGCCCGGAGGCTCAGGGAAGGGCAAAGGAAAAGGGAAGCAGGAGGTGCGATGAAAAGCAAACAATCAGTTCGCTATAGAAATCCCCAAGAGCCTTCTGGAGCTGAAGAAGGATGAATCCAAGGAGTTCCTGATGGAGCTTCCTACTTTGGATGATGAACACCTCCTGAGCGGAGTGAGCTTGCAAAGGCTGGGTGAAGTTGTCTCCCAGCATCCGGTCCAGGTAACTTCTAACCTTCTCACCTACTCTTTCACACTTGTAATTATTTTGTTTTAACTTTCTTTGTCTTCAGGCTTCTACCTGCCTTGGGTATATGCTCAAGAAGGAGAGCGAAGCCCCCTCCGTATCCTCCATCGTATGCCGTTAAGAAAAAAGACGCCGAGGTAGTTGAGGCCACTTCTCAGGTTCTTGCTCGGGAGGTGACATCCTGGAAGGAGAAATTGGAAGTTGCAGAGAAGAAGTTGGAAGCTGTCGAAAAATCTCAATCAGATTTGATGAAGCATTACGATACCAGAGAGACGGCAGCTCGTGCCGAGGCATTTCAGGAGGGGTTAAAGGCTTCTCAGGAGAAGGTGCTTCAGAGTTTGTATGGCCAAACCTTCCTCTGAGGACTTCACTCTGGGCTGATTGATGGGTACCAATCCAGTACCCAGTTTTTGCGCGACATCAATCCCTACATCAAGGTCTTCGTGAAGTCCAGCCTACAATCTGCGATGAAGCAAGCCAAAGAGCAGGGCTTCAACTTGTCTGTCAGCATCAACCAAGTCATGCAAGATGTGGAGGCTCCTCCTATGTTCAAGGGTGATCCTAATGCCCTTGTGGACTTCCCCTGGTGGACTCCCATAGTTCGTAGGGCGGCTCGTAAGTTTATACGCTCCGTCAGTGAGAAGGCCAATCTATCTCCTGCTCCCACTCCCTTTTATGACCTGACAGAAGGGGGACCTCTGAACATCCTCCTGAACTGGAGGCTATTGAAGATACCCCTACCCCCGATCTGGGAGTGTCTGAGGGGGGTCGCAAAGTAGGAAGGGAGGAGGAGGTGAAGGACGATGAAGCAGAGGAGGAGGATGATAGAGAGGAGGAGGAGGGAAGCGAGGAGAGGAATCAGGAAGAATGATCCCAAGTACTTCTGGCTCGGTGGATATTTTAGTTCTCGTTATCAAGTCCAAGTGTTTTAGGTAGTTTCATCCTGGGTGCTTCACGGCCCAGTGGATGCCCGCTCCCGTTGTAAAATCCAAACTTTCAATGTATAAAATACAAGTCTTTTTGTTCTTGCTTCTTATACCTTGTTTTGAATCTTTTCCATGCTTAGTTTTTCCTGCAATGAGGTGTAACTTGCATTTTTTAAGATTCATTCAACGTTTCACTTCTTGCATAAAGCTCATAACTTAAGCTAACAATGAAATCCACTCAATACTTTACTTATGGCATGAAGTTCACAACTTAAGTTTTCTAACAATGAAATCCACTCAATACTTCCGAGGCTCAGGACCCGATGTGAGATCGGGGTTTGATGCCCAGCGCGAAGCCAGGGCTTAATGCTCAGTTCCAGACCAAGGCTTAGGACCTGATTCAAGATCAGGGTTTGATGCCCAGCGCGAAGCCAAGGCTTAATGCTCGGTTCAAGACGAAGGCTTGGGACCTGATGCAAGATCAGGGTTTGGTGCCCAGTGCGAAGCCAGGGCTTAATGCTCAGTTCAAGACCAAGGCTTAGGACCCGATGCAAGATCAGGGTTTGATGCCCAGCGCGAAGCCAGGGCTTAATGCTCGGTTCGAGACCAAGGCTTGGGACCTGTTGCAAGATCAGGGTTTGATGCCCAGCGCGAAGCCAGGGCTTAATGCTCGGTTCAAGACCAAAGCTTGGGACCTGATGCAAGATCAGGGTTTGATACCCGGCACGAAGCTAGGGCTTAATGCTCGGTTCAAGACCAAGGCTTAGGACCTGATGCAAGATCAGGGTTTGATGATCACTCCTTTTTCTTTGTCTAGGAAGCCGGATAACGCCAGCCTTCCTATTATTCTTTATTTATCCAAAAGCGAATTCTTCCATCATAGCCACATCAGGCATAATATTTTTTGAGGTTACATATATTCCAAGGACGAGGTAGCTTATTTCCCTCTTCGTCTTGTACCTCATAAGCCCCACCTTTCAGAATGTTGGCTATGATGTATGGTCCTTCCCAGTTTGGCTCCAGCTTCCCGGTTAGTTTCAGAGCATCTGCTCGCCTAAGCACCAATTCTCCCTTCTCAAACCGACGCACCCTGACTTTCTGGTTGTACGCTGCTCTGAAAATTCCCTTGTATTTTTCTTCTCTGAACCGAGCTATCTCTCTTTCTTTCTCTATCATGTCGAGATTCTCCCGAAGCAAATCAGCGTTCTTGGTTTCATCGTAATGTATTATACGATGTGTTTCCATTCCTACTTCTGCTGGTATCACAGACGTGGCCCCATAGACCAAATTGTAGGGAGCTTCTCCCGTGGCTGTTCGGGGGCTCGTGCGGTAAGCCCATAACACTGAGTCTAGCTCTTCAGCCCACTTTCCTCCAGCCCTCTCCAACCGGGTCTTGATCCCATCTACTATGGTTCTGTTGGTTACTTCCACTTGCCCATTGGCTTGTGGATGCGCCACCAAAGCGAATCTCTAGGTAATTTTCATTTCCTCACACCAACCACGAACCTTGGATCCAATAAACTGCAATCCATTGTCCGATATTAACACCCGGGAAACACCATACCGGCAGCAAATGTTTCTACAAAGGAATTTTATGATATTGTCTTCGTCTATCTTTGCTACCGCCTCTGCTTCAACCCACTTCGTGAAGTAATCAACTGCCACAATCAAAAAACATCTCTTCCCAGAAGCCATTGTGAATTTTCCCACGATGTCGATACCCTATTTATCAAAAGGGCAGGGCGAATGCATGATCCCCAGCTCCTTCGATGGCCTATGGATCAAGGGAGCGTGCCTCTGGCACTTGTCACATTTCTGAACCAGATCTTGAGCATCGCGGATCATGGTGGGCCAATAATACCCTGCACGAACTGCTCTCCTCACTATATTCTTATACCTGGCGTGGGCTCCCGCACATCCTTCATGGATTTCTCTCAGGACATAGTTCCCCTCATCATTAGACAAGCATCTTAAAAATAGATGCGTGAATGATCTCTTGTACAAATGTTCTCCAATGACGCAGTACTTGGCGAACTTGATTTTAGGATAGGTGTCGTCTTCCTGCTTCCCCGTTTTGAAAAACTGCACAATGGGGGTACGCCAGTCCTGTCCTTCCCCTATCGATCCCACCGTCAATTGGGTGCGATCTTTCTATACCGTTAACAGGGTGATTCTTCCTACTGATCCCTTTTCTATCGAACCTGCCAACTTGGCCAAGTAATCTACTTTTTTATTTTCTTCCCTTGGGATTTTCCTGATCTCCACCCGTTGGAACTTTCCTTTCAATTCCCCAACTCGTTGCGCATACTGGGACATTTTCGCACTTCTTCTTTCGTACGTTCCCAGAATCTGCTGGGTAACTAGCTGAGAGTCAGAATAAAGCTCGATGTTGAGCGCTCCTATTTTATAAGCTAAATCCATTCCTCTAAGAATTACTTTGTACTCTGACTCGTTGTTGGAAGTTCGGAAGTCAAACTTAATCGCGAACTATGATTCCTCCCCACTAGGGTTCACCACGACTACTCCTGCTCCACATCCTGTCAGGGAAGATGAACCATCCACATATACTTTCCAAACAGGGGATTGCTCCTCCAGAACACATTTCTGTAGGAAATCAGCCAAAGCCTGCGCCATAATTGCCACCCGTGGTTCGTAGACCAGGTCGTATTCTCCCAATTCTACTGCCCATTTGACCATTCTTCCAGACAGGTCCGGACGACCCAAAACTTGCCTTACTGGAAGGTTAGTTCGCACCACTACCTGATGGGAAAGAAAATACGGTCGCAGCCTCCTTACGGTGTACATTATAGCCAGTGTTGATTTTTCCAACTCAGTATAGTGCATTTTTAGGCCCTGAAGCAACTTACTTACATAATAGATCGGCTTCTGCACCGATCCCGCCTCTCTTAGCATCACCGAGCTAAGAGCGTGCTCTCCTACAGAAAAATATAAATACAATACCTCTCCTGGGACAGGCTTCGTCAGGAGTGGTAGTCGGGCCAGATGTTCCTTCAACTCTTAAAAAGCTCGCTGACAAGCTTCACTCCACTCGAACTTGCTTCCCTTTCTCAAAACCTTGAAAAATGGGACACTTCTATCTGCCGACTTTGAAATGAATCGACTTAACGCCGTGATTCTTCCATTCAGCCTTTGTAATTCTCTTAAGTTCCTTAGAGGTTGCATTTCCAGAACTGCTTTTACTTTTATGGGATTGACCTCTATCCCTCTCTCCGTTACTAGGTACCCTAAGAATTTACCCGATCTGACCCTGAAGGCGCACTTCGCGGGGTTCAACTTCATCCCGTACATTCGTATGATTCCAAACACTTCTTCCATATCCAAACAATGATGCTTGGCTTTCGTGCTTTTGATAAGCATGTCATCCACGTACACTTCTATGTTTCGCCCTAACTGTTCTTTGAACATTTTGTCCATCATCCGTTGGTAGGTAGCTCCTGCATTTTTCAACCCGAAAGGCATTCGCACGTATCCGTACGTTCCACACGATACCACGAAACCGGTTTTGGCCACGTCCTGTGGGTTTAATTTTATCTGATGATATCCTTGATAAGCATCCATCATGCTTAACAGTTCACTACCCGAAGTTGAGTCAACCAACTGATCAATTCGCGGTAGAGGATAGTGATCTTTTGGGCACACTCTGTTAAGGTCGCGAAAGTCTATACACATTCTCCATGCCCCCGTGCCCTTGGACACCATCACTGTGTTGGATAACCATTCCGGGAACTGTACCTCCGTGATATGACCAGCTTCCAAGAGCTTCGTCACTTCTCGCCTGATGGCCCGATCCTTTTCTTCACCAACTTGTCTTAATTTCTGCTTGACCGGTTTAACCGTGGGATCTACATTGAGAGAATGCATTGCTACCTCCGGATATATCCCTGTCATATCCGAGGGTTGAAATGCGAACAAATCTACATTTCGCCGTAAACAGCTTACCACGGCTGTCAACACCCCAGGTGCCATCTGGGTTCCTACCCGGGTTGCAAAACCTTCCTTCCCCGGAAACAATTCTACACTCATCAACTCTTCTTGGGGCCTGATTTGCATCTCGGGTCCTTCTTCCTGCTCCTCTAGGCTCTTGAGCCTTTTTGCTTCTCGATCTACTTCTTTTATACGCCCCAGTTCCCTGAGATCTAGATCGAATACCTCTTTAACCGTGTTCATATTGCATCTTCGCGAGCTGTATTGATCACCCATGACCTCTCATATCTCGATTCCTACAGTAAACTTCATTCTCATATGATATGTAGACACTATTGCCTGAAAAAGGTTCAAGGATGGCCTCCCAAGGATAGCGTTGTACTGCGAGGGAGCATCTACCACCATGAACTTCACCATTCTCGTCTTGAC